>JAQIWS010000184.1:0-39459 GCA_034696085.1 Stigmatogaster subterranea | reverse complement strand
GTGGTGGTGGACAAGGTGGTGGTGAACAAGGAGGTGGACCAGGAAGAGGAGAGCAAGAAGGTGGCGGGCAAGAAGGCGGCGGGCAAGAAGGCGGCGGGCAAGAAGGCGGCGGGCAAGAAGGAGACGGGCAAGAAGGAGGCGGGCAAGAAGGTGGCGGACAAGAAGGTGGCGGGCAAGAGGGTGGCGGGCAAGGGGGTGACGGGCAAGGGGATGACGGGCAAGGGGGTGACGGGCAAGGAGGTGACGGGCAAGGAGGTGACGGGCAAGAAGGACGCGGGCAAGAAGGACGCGGGCAAGAAGGAGGCGGGCAAGAAGGAGGCGGACACCGGCATAGGCAGGTTGGAGGTGGACAACAAACAGCACCAGCTCGTTTTCGCAATTTGTTTTGTTCAATTGCATCATTTCTAAATTTGTTGAATTTTTTGTATTTAGCCATTGCTATATCATAATTATTTATTGAACGAGAAGGATAGTACCGTCCCTTATCCATTCCACTCCGTTGTCTCCCATTTGCATCATTGGCATTTATACTATGTATTTTATGGCCACTACAGGTTGGAGTACAGCTTTCTAGATTCTTACTTTCATTTCCGGTATTATATCCACTAAATATCTTATTTTTATTCCACTTGAAAGCATCCTTGCGTTTTCCAAACCCGCTACCACCATAATTTCTGCCACCTCCACGCCCACCACCATTACTACAGCATGCCGGATAATATGATGGAGGATAACCATTACAGCAATTCCCACAACAACCTCCACAACACTTTGCACAACACGGGTCGCGCGACGGCGCCTTGTATTGTAGTGATTCTCGTTCTTCAGCTAAACATTCATCAGTTATTGAATTATACGACTTGCTCATATTTCTAACGTTTGAATGTACTTCGTATTCCACACCGCAAATGCACATTGACGGTGGATAACACACTGATCCTGTCGCTGGATCACAACCTGGTAGCGAACAGATTGGAGCACATGTACACGATGGTGGCAAGCAAATGGATGGTCGATGACGCGGCATTGGACTACACTGCATAGGGCATGGACTGCCAGATTGACATTGCGGGTCTTTGTGCTCTGTGATTTGTTCTTCTCTCTCCTTCTCTAATGTTGAAATAATACCGCAGCAGTCTTTAGCAACCAGTTGCTGCTTCCATCTACAATTAGCATCCAAATTTGGTTGCAATACTCGTGATGCAGTTGGAGATTTTGAGATTCCGCAACAGGAACGTGCACAAGCACCTGCACGTATTCTTTCGCTACTGTTGCTAGTGCACTTACTCTGATCATACGAGCTACTGCTATTACATTGTGATTCATGAATTAACCTATTTTTCCCACAGTAGAAACCTATTTCATGTTTTGGCAACAAATAATTTCCAATATCCTTTCCTGCATCTGGACGTATTTCGCATCCTTTTGGTGTAGTTCTTCGCCTAGGGGGAGTATTCACGTTGCCAGACACATCGCAACAAGGACGTTCTGCTGGTTTGTCGCAATTGGGTTTTTCAACTTCTTTATCGCATGCTTCACATTCATTATCTGGTGGAGGATCGTTCATAGTCATGCATCCAATCAACCGACACTCCCGGTCCTTACCAGTACCTGTGCATCGCGGTGGTTCTGCTTTCTTTTCACAAGTTGTTTTTTTCTGAGGAACACATCGGTCTCCGCCAGAAGTCAAGCGTACACCACCCGTAGCAATACTATCATCAAATAAAGGAGTGACTTCAATATCAGGAACAATTGTCGATATCCCGTCAATTTTCATTGGTATTAAAAATTCGTCTTGCTGACAATCAAATGAAACTGCTTGTGCTTGGTAGGATGTTGTAATGATGTCCGTGGTTATTTCTTCCGGTTGGTTAAATGGTATAGTTACTTCGTTATCTTCAGCTTTTAGCACAGACTCTTCGCTTTTTAGTGCATCAATATCTATATTTTCTGCGTGTTCGTCAGGTACCCCTAACTCTAGACACATCGTATTCTCATTAGCGTATACTTTCCTTATCTCCTCACTTAACTGCATTGCTTCCACATCAATCATTTTTTCAGCAATTAATTGCATTCTTTCAACATCTTCAAAGATTGGCTCGTCTGGACGTTTGGGCATTGTGTCTGCAGGATAAAACCTATCGTTTTCTTCATCTTTATTCTCTTTAACAATCTTTTCCTTAAAATATTCCACAGCTTTATCTGCCTTAATACGTTTTTCTTTTTCTTCGTCTATTTTTTTTGGCAATGTCATTAAATTGGGCTTGTCATTAATTTTTCCCCCCAGTTTTTTCTCCGGATCACTTGGCTTGTCCATTTTCTTGGGAGTCTCTGGCAACTTTTTTGGTTTCTTCTCAGGAGGATCTCCATTCTCCATCTCTTTGCTATTTTTATTTTTCTTCTTATCCTGAAGAAGATCTCCACTCTCCACTTCCTTATAGTCGGTATTCTTCTTCTTTTCCTGAAAAGGATCCCCACTCACCAATTGCTTATTTTTCTTATAGCCCGTTTTGTCAGCTCCTCCTCTCAGCCTTTGGACGTCAGTGTCAGTTACTAGCGGACTGTTATTTCTTGCTTCAACTATATCTTGTAGGTACACCAAACTTCCTTCACTGTTCAAATTCAGTGGGTCAAAATTAGGATACAATGTTGCGAAATTTGCTGCAAATTTTCCGCCAGCACTCAAATAACTTGTTGTTGACCACTCAGATCCACGTTTTAATCTCTTATCGTCACCCTCACTTATTTCTTCAGTAGCACGTTCTTTCTTTACTGTTGATTGTGGAGGCGCTGGTAGTGATAACGGTGATAAATCACATTTTGCAGGTTCTAGTAGTGAATCACATGAGATATCAGCTTTGTCAGCCTCAAATTGTTTCTTTTCTTCCGAAGTCCTTTTATTTTCATTGTTAGAAGAATCTTTAATCTCTTTTGTATCTGCTCCCCCTCTGAGCCGAAATAATTGCCCTCCTCCGTACATTCTTCCACCACACTCTTCACATGAATGAGGTTCGTTTGGCCGACAGTGTACATAATCATCAGCTGGCATCGTATCTTCATGTAATTTCTTTTCCTTACCGTAGTCCTCCTCACCTTCACCTACAGTAGCAGGTGAAGGAGGAGGTGGTGGAGGTAACGAGCAAAACATTCCAGTTAGTTTACAAATTCTCTGTTTAAAGGTAAGTGGGTGTGGAGGCGCAGGAGAATCCGTACATTTCTTACGGTGGCAGCTTTCTTCAGTACTGGAATCTCCATGTTTGTTATTATGTTTATTTTTGTTGCTTGTATCGTTTATTTTCTGTTTCAGTGACGGCTTGTCAGCACCTGAAGTCAATCGAGCAAAAAACTCTTGGCCATCAGCTAATTTTAGTTTTCCATCCCTTTCTCTCTCGTCCTTCTTTTGAGATTGACTGTCTTTTCCACGACTGTTATTGGAATTATCGAATTTGGGGGGATCTCCATATTTGAGGTTTTCGTCGCATTTTTGCTGTGGAGGAATTTCGCATTTGTGATTTTTGTTACTTCCAGAAGACACTTCACAATCCGCGTGGTTTTCTTTGTCACTCTTCTCTCTCGTTTTATCTGAATTTTCTTTTAAATGACAATCAGCTCCGGACTGCAATTGATCATTTTCAGATGCCTTTGTGCTTTCTTTTTCGTCAGCAACCGTTGATATTTGTTTTTCTTCAACAAATTTTAGGTTTTCTTTTCCATCAGTAACGTTTGACTTTTCCTTTTTATCAATGTCTGGATTTAGAATGACTGCTTTATCGCTGAGTAATAATGGCATTGGAGATTGGAGATCCACGCAATTAGTATCATTACCCTCGCATTTGCGCACTTTTCCATTATCTGTTGTTGGTTCCAAAGTCTTTATATGAGGTTCTTGTTGTGGAGCATTTGGTGGTCCATAAGTGGGTGCAGCGGCTTGCTCTTCTTTTCGCCCTTCAAAATTTGGAGGTATTGGAGACATCGCTTTGTCAGTACCATCTCGTAATCTTGGGAAATATAACTGAATTTCTTCAGTGAAGTGATCAAAATTAAATTCTTCAGATTTATCCACGCAAAACAATCCTGAAATCTGGTATAGATTATCTTGCTTCATTGGTGTTTGCCCATAGATCTTTGTTTTATCGCTCCCTCCTCTCATTCGTCCACTATCATTGCATTTCACAGGACAAGTAGTTGACGATGGATTAGAACAATCATTGTTGTTACTGCTTGGCAGTATTTTTAAACAATCTTCTGTTTTCTCTTTGCAACCTTCCTTTTCCATTACTGTTCCACAGCATGCAATTTTCACGTCACAGGTATTAATCGATTTAGTAGACTTGCAACTGTCAGTCATATTAGACGTTTTTTGACAACTGCCATTGCTTGCTATTGCTGAACTACATTCTGCTGGAGTTGGACAACTACTATTTGAGGTTTGCTGCTTATATCCAGGACACCACTCGCCCTTTATACAGCACGCCTGATTGTCGGGTTGATCTGGACAAAACTTACCAATCAGTCTGCATTCTCTTGTGCACTCTTCTGCATGTTGTTCAACCTCAAACGCTGCATTTTGCGAACAAAATATTCCAGTCAGTTTGCAAAGCTTTTCTTGTATTCCCAACTTTGACAAATGTTTCAATGTTAAATTACTTTCTAATTTTTCTTGACAGCCGCAGCCATCTCTTTTCACACACTCGTTGTTAACTTTACTCTCCTGTTTAGCTTTAAACTCCTTTTCCTTTTTACAGTTATGCCAATGTTCGGCTCTACAAATTATTTTTTTTTCTTTATCTGCACCTGACGACATTCGATTGTTCGATTTATCTGAGTTTTCAGCATCTGCTGATTCACACTCATTTTTTGGTGGACATTGTGGCAAAACTGGTAGAGTACTCAGTGGTGGACGTTCTTTTGGAGGTGGTGGTGGACATTCTTTCGGTTGTGCCGGAGGACTCGCTTGTGGTGATGGTGGTGAGGGAGGTGGTGAGGGAGGTGGTGGTGGTGGTGGTGAGGGAGGTGGTGGTGGTGATTGAGTTGGGGGTGGGGGTGGTGCTGCTGGTAATGATGAGCATTCTTCCGGTGGTGGTGGTGGCGGTGGGCATTCTTTCGTTTCTGGAGGCGGTGGTGGAGGTGGAGGCGGTGGACAACATTCAATTGGTTTTTCCTTCGCTTGCGGACTACACTCAAACGGTTTCTCCTTTGCTTGCGGACTACATTCAAACGGTTTCTCCTTCTTTGGTTTATCCGATCCTCCTCTTAACCTCTCTGTCTGTGCATGTTCGGTCGAGCGAGTATCACACGATCCACCTTCACATTTGCTTTCATCAAGTTCTTTCACTTCAAATGCAATATCTTTTGCCATTTGAGT
The DNA here is from genome assembly GCA_034696085.1 of Stigmatogaster subterranea. Lineage (NCBI taxonomy): Eukaryota > Metazoa > Arthropoda > Chilopoda > Geophilomorpha > Himantariidae > Stigmatogaster > Stigmatogaster subterranea. Next base: position 34,094 of record JAQIWS010000184.1, on the reverse strand, counting down.
AGTTCGATTTAGATCGTCAGTTCCAGAAGATAAACGACTCGAATGTCCAGTTTTTTTACTCTCTTCAGAATCAACTTCACATAATTCTTTTTTCTTATCATCCTTTTTTTTACCTAGTTTCTTCTCTTTCTCTTTTTTCGGAATTCCACACGAATCGTCACACTCTTTTACCTTCTGGTGTTTCTTCTTTTTGTCTGATCCGCCACTCAATCTTGGCGTAATTTTGCGTGTAACCTCAACATTTTCCGCCGTTGATCTCTTTAATTTACCACTATCTTCATCAGCTTTTTGTTTTCTTAATCCACTATCATTACCACAAGCAATTAATCGAGTACCACTATTAGAAGCTCCACACTTTGTACATTTTCCGGTTAATTGTTGGCCATCTCCACATCCCACCGACACATCACAATCTTTACTAGGTGGACAAACATCACTGCAGGGCTTACAGCAAGGACCAGGTTCGCAACGGATTCGATCACGCTGTTCTTTTTCACTGACGTCAATTCCAATTGATCCCCTATCAACGCATCTTTCCTTTTTGTGTTGAGTAAAAAACTCAACACATTCTTTTTCTGTGTATTCTTCACTTGTATTATCGTGACCGCCATCGCATTTCAAAAATCCATCGCCAAATTTTGTTTTTGATTTGCGTGGAGATTTGGCTGGTTTCATTGCACCACAGTTGACAAAGTCATCCTTTTTCTTTCCTTCATTTGATTTTTTAGCGGTAGGTGAAGGTGAAGGCGAACATTTTGTAATTAGTTTGCCGGTGTAAGGATCCACGTAGCAGTCATTAGTTTTAGGTATACATGGATCCCTAGGAATAATCGTCACTTCCCATTTTCCAGGCATTACGGTAATTTTTCTTTGCTGATCAGACAATTCTGTTTCATTCACATTGAACATTCCTTCTGCGTTCTTGTCTACCTGCCTTTTCTTTGAGTGCGATGAAGTCAACTCATCCTTCTTCCTCGGACTGAAAATACGCTGTTCAAAATACGGACTTGGACAAGGAACATACTTTGGAGTTGGTTTGGACGGACATGGTGGGAAACGACAACGTAAAAACGGCACGGGAACGTTCTGCGCAAAATAACTGTTTTCCTTCTCCACCAAATCAAAATGCCCGTCAGGTTTTTTATCCAAAGCTCGAGTCTTACTCCTCTCGTCTCTTTCTTCCTGACGTGTGTCTTGTTTTATCAACGCTCTTGGACATGCAGGAAATCTTGTTGCAGAGTATTCAATCTCATTTCGAATTCGTTCACTCTCCACAACATCTACAACTCCACACGGCGTCTTATCCACAGTTCTTTTTCGTTTTTGCAAAACATACTCTCCATTATCAGTTATTGAGCATGGTGGAATATAATTGTATGGAACGCATGGATACTGTCGACAACAATCCCATGGTCCACAAGGAGTCCTCAGATGAAATGGTGCCGATTGTGGCACACTCGGAGCTGGAGGCGGACAAGGGTAAGGTGTGGAAACACATGGTGCACATGGAGGAGGGCACGGAGTGCAAATTGGTGGCCATGGTCCACCCACTCCTGGCAATGGTGCGATCCGATACGGAGTAAACGGTGCGCACGGACCACAAGGACCACAAATTCCGCCTCGTAAACATGGTCCTCCTGGTCCACATGGATTGCATGGTCCATATGATGATGAGAACACGCAGGGTGGACTAGTTGTTGGTGGACAAGGCGATGATGGCCAACACGGTGGTGGAGTGCCTCCTGCGCTAGCTCGTGATGGAGTGGGAGGTGATGCACAGTTTCTTGCGCCTGAGCATGGTGGAGTAGGTGATGGAGGATTGCTTCCAGTGTTGGCTTGTAAGGGAGTAAATGGCGTTGAGTTACTTCCAGCGCTAGTTTGTAGTCCGGTAAGTGTTGGCGAAGAACTCCCTGCGCAAGGTCGTGGTTGACAAGGCGACGAGCATCTGAGATAGCATGGTGAACAAGGTTGTACACACCAGATGTATGCCGTGGGTAAATTAGTTCCAGGTGCGAGGTGGCGACGATCGTCATTGGTTTCACCACACGTTACAAAATGCGATCCAGTAGGTGATTTTTCTAGAGTGCGGAATTTTTTATTTTCTTTTTTCTCCTTTTCAAAATCCCAACCAGGTGGAAATTCTCTGGTGGGTACACAAGTGCAGTCATACACTGGTTGCGATCTTCTGGTATACTCTTTCTGTTCGTCGTTAGATTGATTATAAACTCCACCGACATTTTCGACATTGTAAACCTGAAGGTGATTCCCAAATATTGCTTCTGCTGGATAACAATAATTCCAACCAGTACTTGACAACTGACACGGAGCTTTCATTGCTGGATTTACACTCTCAACTGGGTACACATCGCAAACTTGACTCTGAATTAAAGCTACTGGCAAACAATCTGAGTAACCAGACCGCCTCTTCAAATCCCGCTCTTGACATGTTCTTCTTTCAAAACACGCTTCAGATCCAGCACATTTAGCAAAACTTTGATGACGATTATGATGTTGGTACATTTCCTCTCCTTTAACTCCTTTACATCCATCCGCAAAATCAGTTGTTCGAAGGTGTGCTGGATAAACAAACGCAGGACAACAAGTCGCAGTTGCTCGGCGACGAAAATTGCGCATGTCTGTATTTCGTATTTCCCCACATCCAGCGGGCGTCACATCAATTAACTGCTGTTTCTTATTATGAGTAAATACTTCATCTAATACATTAGGTCGGCAACAGTCATTTCGACGTTGTTCCAAAATAAACCGTTCTGTTTCACTACAGTTGTGTTGTTCGCAGTTATCAACTAATGCTACCTGCTTAAATGAATTATCCCGTACATAATGAACCGGATCATTCCTCGTACACCACAATATGTTCCGTACGTTCTCCAATCGATTCTGGATATCAAAAACTAGATTATCCATGTTAGATTGGTGATCACCCATGAGAATCACTTCCTGGTTCGTCCGTGGTCCCAGTAATTCAGGCTTGAGTTGTGCACTTGGTGATTTGTTAGTACATCCTCGACAAACGGGTGGACATGGTTCTGGTATAGGCATGTCATCGTCTGTTCTGGATTTATTCGAACTACCTGATCGACACGACATACGAGATTTCTGCTTCTGGTCCGACGAACTAGCGCATTCAGATTGATGACCACTTGTTTGTGTATCCTCTACGTCGAAACCTCGTGACTCTGATTTTTTACTCGGGGATGACACGGAGCATCGGCCGACAGAAGTTGATCCCAAAGATCCAGATCCACCTGCGAACATACGTTGACTTTGGTGTGCAGTTTGGCGAAATATTCGGGTCCCCCGTTTTGACTTATGCTTTGTTTCAGTGTTTAGAATATCTTCTGATGTAGATAGTGGAGTTTTGAATTGGTCTTGAGACATAATCTGTATGATTTAATCTGAAATTAGAATACTTTATATTTATTAGATGTTAGCCATTTCAAAAATCAAAATTTATACAGATTTTTATGGTGGTTGACATTAATTCGCCTTGTAATTTTAAATTTTAAGATTTTGAAACGTGAATAAATTAAAACAAATTAAAATCAAATTAATCACGACAAAATTTAGGCACATAAAATCATTTTTCGTTCTAAAAACGCGCGTGCAACAATGATCAAAAGCTAAACTCCCAAGATGTCTAAAAATTGTTAGACATTTCAATAATTCTAAAAATATTATTATTAAATTATAAAATTTTTAAATTATGTTAAACCTTTGTTTCTTAAATCAATAATACACTTTAAGTTGTAGCATTTTCTCGATTTTCAAAATTTTTAAATTTAGTTTACTATATTTTTTTCCTACAATTTTTACCTTTCAAATGAACGATAACAGCCAAGAAAATAGAACCGTACTTTTTAAAAAAAATTGTTGCAAAGCAATAATTTTCAAAAATTTTGAATTTAAACAAAAAACGTTTTAGTTTCCCGTCTTAAATATTAAAATATTACATAAAATTATGCTGAAATTTTAAAATACTCATCGTGCAGAACGAACGCATTCCAAACACGTCCTACACCAATTTGTTTTAAATCACAAAATTTCTACGAAATCAAAATCTCGATCATGTTTATTCCCAAATTTGAATTTAGAACTTGAGAATGAATTTAGTCTCGAGATTTTTTTTGTTTTGCTTCTCGTTACTATAGCTTCCGCTTGTGACGTATATTTATACAGTTTGTCACCAGGAGGAGGCACCTTTCAGGAAATCAAACGAGTGGTTCAAAATAAATATGGCGGCTTGTGAAGAAGTGCTCGTGTGCGATTTCCCGTCAGAAATTAAATATGAATGTAAATATCATCACTTGAAAGTTATAAAACAATCTCAATATACACTTTTAAATTTTTCATAGTTTTAGATCATACAGCTGACGTTCAGTAAGTATTTGAAAAAAGAAAATTAAGAATCGTTCACTTAATTTTTTTTCTTTTTTGGGGGTGGATGGATAGGATTCACGCGTGTATCCTTAAGCATTATCATTATATATTTTTTACTCTAAGCAAAATTACCCTTAACGTATAATTAGGGGGTGACCATTTAGTAGAGGCTTTTGAGCAATGCGCAATGGCGATGTTTGCGTACATGACAGAAATTGAGTATGTCGAAATGACGGAAGTTAATGATATAACAGCTGAAGGTAACCGTCAAATTTTACTTCAGAAGTTACACAAATTATAATTGCATATGTTTTCTGTGCAGGACATGATATGCTGTCGCTACTCTACCACTTTTTGGATGAATTTTTATTCATGTTTAGTGCGGAGCCATTTTTTATTCCTCGGGTAAACATTTGATGAGCATATTGATTGAAATATTTTTTTACCGATATTTATATTATTTTTGCAGCGGATAAAAATTCTCGAATTCAATTTAGTAAATTACCGGATTGTCGCAAGAGGGTAACTAAAAATTTGATAATCTGTCTCAGACTATCTGCAAGGAAGCCTTTGGCGTAGGGGCAAAAGGTTAAAAAACGAGGGATTGAGGGATTAACAACCCTTTTTTACGAAATAGTCGGAGTTAAAAATAACATTTGAAAAATTATTTTTACACAAGAACTCATTTCAGTTAGATTAACGATAAAAAACGCATCATTTTCATATAAGATTATGGAAAATGCATATTTGTATTTAATAGATTGATGGAGCGGGTATCGATAGTGATGACTTGAGTAGAACTGATCCACTATTAGTAGAAGAATTTATAGCTAGCTCTTTAATAAATATTTTTGTATGAAAGTTATGGGCTTTTATTATAAAACTAATTGAAATAGTATTTCCTTCCTATTTAGTACCGCTTAGATTTTTTTCTTTTATTTTTATTTCCAGAAAAGGGTCATTTATCCCTTAATCCCTTCTTGTTAGGGTTCTATACTGTAACTATGCTTCAGTTTCATCTAAAAAATCTTCATTATTAGACCAAGAATCAATTACTCAGGTATAGTGGCGGATAGAGTAGAAGAGAAGATAGTGGAGTTGAGCCACTATCCGAGTAATTGATTCTGGGTCTAGTAATAAAGATTTTTAGATGAAACTGATTTTTAATTTAGAATTTAACTAAACCAACTATTTTACAAAATTACCTCACAAAAAAATTTTTTAAATAAAATTTTTATCTTCTCCTTTTTCGAGAAACGGGTTGATAATCTTATAATCCCCCATTGTTATCCCTACCCCTTCTGAGCAGGGTCCTGACCTGACGAAAAGGTGCCTCAGGCTGCCTTGCAGAAAGTCTCAGACACTAATTTGCTTCAATGAAGTGACATTTGAATTAGTGGAAATTTTACTTCGTAGTTACGGAGAAACTTTCGACATCGGTAAACATCCACAGGTAATATAGCTACACTCACTATGCTTTCAAAATACGTGTTGTTAAAGTGTATTTAATAGGGTACTGAAGTAAAAGCGATAACGTATTCCAACATGCAAGTACACGATGAAATCGATCGACACGAAGTGTTTGTTATCATTGACATTTAAATTCAGCATTCTAGATATCTTTTATAACAATAACAATTCAACTAGAAAAAAATAAAAAATTTAAGTTACATTTAATGTAGTAAGTTGTGTTAACGGAGTTGGGTTTAATAGGTACGGTATTTGCACTTTTCGTTTGGCCTTTGAATATTGCTTATTAATACACTACTTAAATTCTACATTTTTAAAACCAGAATTGAATACAAAACTACTAACATATTTTTCATTTTAAATTTATTTTATTCAGAAAAGAATTATCACTTAATGTTTATGTACATATATTGCAATTTACACTTTAAAACTTAACAGTTTTAACAGTAATTCAATTCGTTCCGACTGTAAAATATTAATGTAGGAAAGTTATTTTCTTAATACAATGACGTCAACTTTTCTATGAGTAAATAAATTTCCAGTTAAGTTACAATTAAGAAAAGCTTAAGTGTGGATTTTTTAATAATATACTTTTTCCTAAGAAAATTTTGATCTTTTTATTTTTTTACACGTAATATAAAAAAATTTTATACTATCTTTTTATTGTGGAGCTGCCCTTTTTTTTTTATTTTTGTAGCTTGCAATTCGTATATCCTAGTCACTTTTCTCACCAGTATCTGTACATTTCGACTTTATTTTTATTTATTTATGTGTATTACATACAATTACCAGTTAAGAGAAACTATATTGGTTATTTGATACTAACACTAACATTAGTAATAAAGTAAAAAGGGAAAGTGACAAAAATGACAAAGAAAGATAAATAATCAATAAATTACAGTATTTGGAAAAATATATTTGGAAATCAGATTATTTATAATTTGTTGGGTATGTTGTGGTGGTGGTGTTTTTTTTTTTTTGTGGGGGGAGGGGAGGGTGTATTTGCCACATCGTTGTTTTTGCTTTTGCTTTTTTTTATTTAAGTTAATTTTTTAACACGTTAGTAAATTATGTTTGGGGTGGAAATGTCAACTGTGCGGACCATCAGCATTGCTCGGCTGTAAAGTGTAAAATTTTACGGGTGATAATTCGGAACAACAGTTTGTTGAGATGTCGTCTCGCGTTGTGTCTTCTATGATCTGGAAATAATTAAAAATAGTTAAAAGTTGGACTTGGTGGTTACTTATAGATAAAATACGGCAAAAATCTGTGAATTTACATATTTCTGTCCCTTAAATTTAGTGTAAATACAAGTAGTAAAGTTATGTAGTTACAAATTCAGTAAAAAATTTGAAATTTTTAAAATATGTAATTTGTATAACTTGAATTCAAAAATCTAGGAACCAAAAAATTGGAAACTGAAAATTCAAACATTGCAAAATTCAGTACATAAGAGTCTTGATTATCCGATGTACACGGGACAGAGGGAAACCGAAATTGTTGGATAGTACATACAGTATTAAAGGGCAGAGGGTATCGGAAAAAATATCAAATTTAATGAAATCTTTAGTGGAATCAGACCAACCACTTAACTATCCCAATTATTATTAACGCAATTTCAAAAAATAATAGCTGCTGCGTATATTAGGAGTAAAGGATATATTCTAAAGAGGATATTTATTGATAAGATTGTGGCAGTTTTATGTTGACTTTGATTTATGATTTGCGTTCTGTAGTACGGCAATACTAAGTGAATTAACCTCAAAACCCCGTCGGGTAATTCAGAATCTGGGATAATCGAAACTACTGTACTAAGCAAATACTAGAAAATTTAAAAACTCCAAAAATTTTAAATTGAAATAAAAAAAAATATTCAAATTTGATGATTGCAAAATATTAAGACCAAATATTTTGGTTCGAAATTACTAAAATAACAAAAATTTACTTTTTCGTTCGAATCCATGTCACGGAGTTTATTCTGCCCAGACTGAATTTGTAAAGCAGTTCGAATCTTATTAATGTTTCCTTGACGTAACCACTCAATCTGTTTCACTTTAACAGGAACTGCATTCTTTAGTTCAAAATTGCCATCGCTTTCTTGTATTCTCGCGTTTACAGCTTCATTTTCTACCTACACATTACGAAACGATAATTTATGAAGAAAAAATATAAACACCACACAATTTCAAAATTATTAACTATTTCCATTTCATTTGATGCTGGGTTTGCTAATTTCTCGTTGTGCAAATTTGTGCGCATTTTTGAAACATTTTCATCATCTAGCCAATTAATTTGATGAATTCGTATGATTCCCGATTGACCTCCAGATGCGACTAATAAGTGGGAACCCAAATTTGGGTTCCAAGCGATCTATTAAAAAAATGAGAGTATGTAATAAAAGTGAAAGAAATGTTGGCAGTTTTATACTTAATTTTAAAAGATGTACTTACTCTATTAATTGACGTAATTGGAAATGTTTGAACATTCGTTCGAGACATCAATTTTGGATTATTTAATCTCTGAATTTCCTCTTCCGTGAACAGTTCACTGGATTCCTTAAAAAATAAAATTACACTGTAGACCTGTTACTACGCAGGATCGCATATAACGCAGTCAGGGCTTTGCTCCCAATTTCGTTTTACTATATTTCTAAACAGGGGTAAACTAGAAAATTTGTTGTAGCGTGCATGTGCATTTTCACGTCTGCTGTGCTCACAAGTGCGCACTTGGCTTTTTGAGCATTTGTGCGCACTTGGCTTTTTGAGCATTTGTGCGCACTTGGCTTTTTGAGCATTTGTGCGCACATTTGCGCAGTACTGCAAATATTTCTGCAAGCGTTTGTGCATTTATTCAGACATTTGCGCGATTTATTGTTTAGTTCATCTGTTAGTAAATCTAAGCCACGTAGCTCGTATTTTATTTTGAGTCCAGCATAGCAAATAAGTTAATGGGCCCAGAAAACAAACATTTTCTGAACTCGTTACAATGCGGACTCACTTACAACGCGGACCAAAATGTTGGACCCCAATGACCGCGTTGTAATAGGTCTGCAGTGTATGTATATACAGTAGGTGCCAATGAACTTAGACCACATGATGTTTTAAGAAATTTAAATATTTAATTCGCGTGTAGCTTGTAAATTACTCAAAATAATCAACTTCTGAAGGTGTAAAATAAAGTGTATCATGTCTCCTTCTTGCAGTGTAAAGTTTTTAAATGACCTGCAAATATAAAAAAGTTACAGAGCTCACGAGATGCATCACAAGCATCAATAAACTTAGACCACTGCGCGACGTGCTTCAACAGACATAGACCACCTGTGTAAAACTTCGTTTGTTGAGTTTACCATGAAAAAAGGAACACAGACCAAAAAACCATAGCTCATTTTGTAGCTCTTGCCCTCTACTACATGACATTACCAGCGAAATTTCAAAATAATTACGTTTTGTGCAAAAAAATGAAGTTAGAGACGAGGAGTACACAGGGACTGTTTTGTTAATACAGAAAATGAACAAAAGATTTGAATTTGGATATCAAAACTGATGTAAATATAAATTAAGTACAGTATTACTAGATGCAACACATTCACATCAGTTCTTATGCCCAAATTCAAGTCTTTTGTTCGATTTGTGTGCAGGAACGTAACAGTTTGTGTGCACCCCTTGTCTCTAACTTCATTTTTTTGCACAAAACGTAATTATTTTGAAATTTTGCTAGTATTGTCATGTAGTAGAGGGCAAGAGCTACAAAATGAGCTACAGATTTTTGGTCAGTGTTGCTTTTATCGTGGTAAACTCAGTAAACGAAGTTTTTTGTTGCAAGATTAACGGGCAGTTTTACACAGGCGGTTTATGTCTATTGAAGAATGTTGCGCAGTGGTCTAAGTTATTGATGCTTGTGACGCATCTTGTAAGCTCTAACATTTTTTATATTTGCAGGTCATTTAAAAACTTTACACTGCAAGAAAGGGGACATGGTACACTTTACTACACACCGTACGATTGATTATTTTGAGTAGTTTACAAGCTACATGCGAATTAAATAATTAAATTTCTCAAAACATCAAGTGGCCTGAGTTCATTGGCACCTACTGTAAATAGACGATAATTTAAAAAATTACTAAGAATTTAATACTATCAACGCTAATACTATACTAATTGCTTTGACAAGTCAGTACAAATATAAAAAATATTCAGAAAATGTTGAATTTGTTGGAAATATTTTGCAAATTAATAAGTCATAGTTACATAAAACACACGTAAAAAAACTGAACAGTCACTTGCTTGTAATAGCGTTAAATTTAAAAATTTCTCAAAAATTATTGAAAATTTATTGCCTGTAGTAAAAAAATTAAGTTAGTTGTCTAAAAGTATGTAAATTAATGACTTACTGGTACATTATCTACGTATAATAATCCGAAATTATCCACAATTTCCTTATAGGACGCTTGTGATTTCAACTGATTATTTTGCGGTCCGAACATTTGAGCGTCAGCTGATTGGTTTAGTATATTATTTTCCAGAGTTTGGTCACAGCCGGAAGAAATTTCTTCTTCCTCTCCGTCTTCATTGACGTCATCTTCATCGTGGTCGCCATTTTCATAAACGACTGAATTTTCATTTAAACAATCGCAATTTTGCTTTTTGTTGATTAGACGTGTACGATAAATTGGCTAAAGTTAAAACGTCCATTAATTTTTGTCAGAACTTAAAAATTAATTGTAAATGAGATCTTGGCACAACGAAATTCTAGAATGGTATCGCCGAATGTATTGTTTTGATGGTATTAATTAAACTAATTAAAATATATTTGCGCGAAATGTTAAAAACTAATATTAAAACAGATTTCGTTGTAACAAGGTTAGATTTATAATTAATTAAATAACATTTTTACAGTTTTCTTACAAAACGTTTTCGGCATAGATGTTTGAGATTACTTGCGCATTGAGAGAGTGGAGGGAGAACTGTTCCAACGAGCTCGCCACTAGAATCGCACGATGCTGCGCAATTTAGCCAGTCGCTCAGTGATAAATCCTACAATTAAAATTGAGTAAAATGAGATTTTAGAATTTCTTCAAAAATTGTAAAAAAGAAAAAAAGCACCGCGTTGGTTCGAAACTTCAATTAGGCCCGCCGCTAATAGAGCAACAAATGGTCAACGGTTGTCGACAATTGCTGCGTGAGGTCATTTTCATTGTTACCGTCACAGTTTGGCCGTGATATGGCAACAATAAAAATGACTATTTGCGGCGAGCCTAACGTAGTAGTAAAAACCAAACACAAATACCAAAATCTCAATAGCATAAAACTTCAACAATTAAAGTCATCGAAAATAACAATAATTCCAACATTGTAAATTTTAGTACTTTAAACATTCAGTAACTGTAAAACCGCAAAAGGGGCAAAATTTCCAAAGGTGTCATTCAAGTCAATCTCAGAACAAAAACTTCACCAAATAAATTAAATTCAAAAACTACTGAATTAAAAATAAAAACTTAATCACCTACCCATATACATCCGTTATGCGAAATCATACACCTAGCGTTATTTCCAAAATAACCGCAGTCTACAAACCGCGTATTATTTCTCCACAAACTATAAGAAAAAAATTAAATCTTTTAAACAAATTCCGCTTAAATTCTCCACTCACTTTAAGTTGTACTCTTACCTAAAACAATCATCACCAGATACAAAGGCGCCGCACCAATGAGGAGACCACGCCACTTTTAATAATCGACCATGCTTGTACGAGTTACATGGCCAATTTAAATCATTCGTCGACCAAAAACATAATTGGCGATCTGAACCAACTGTAGCCAAATACTGACCATTACTAAACGGAACCCACGTCAGATCTTTAATATAAAAATACAAAAATTAAACAAAATTTGTCGCAGTTTTCCGATTTTGTGCACTTTTTAAAGCAAAAATAAGATTTTCAGGCTTTCGCCAATTGTTTTAAATCAGTTTTCTAGATATCACTAGCGCTTTCTAACCTCCAACCACTGTCTACTGTATTTTAAAGACGTTTTCAAAATTTTTATAGTCGTTTTTTCATTTTAGTAATTGGTCTCCATTTACTTGCCAAATTTAACGATTTTTGTTCAGGGATGTTTCCGTACCATTTTTCACGCTTAATAGAAAACTACAGAATGGTCCAAGAAAGAGAGACCCCCCCCCCCCTCATACAATTTAGGTAAATTATATCAAACTTTTATGTTAACTGATACCTGTTGGCTAAATACATTCGTATATACAATATTTACTTATTATATCCAACCTGGTGTCATTATTTCTGCGCAACTTCTAGTCACAATCTTTATTTTCAGAGTGTTCAGTGAAATCGACTGTCAATTTTCTCTGTTATTTGATAACACGAAACTAACTTTAGCTGCGTATTTGTTTTAAATTTTTGTGTACAGAAGACATTTTCTTGTAACGCAACCCCATATAGCATAATTTGTTTTTATTTTGGAATGATTGGCGACGACATATCTGGTTTAACGAAGGTGCTATTTTTCTACTGCAGAACAGAAAGTTAATCGTTTTTTGCTGTAGTGAGGAGCTCCCCATTCTGCTGCTGCCTTGCTCATCTCGGAGCTTGCATAGAAATTCAGTTGTCCCCCGTTACTTCTCAATTCTCAAGCTTTTAATCAGTCAGTAGTTATTTTGATCATCCTCGGAAAAAATAATCCATACAATTGACAATCGATTTAAGCGAACACATTCTGAAATCACAGATGGTGACTAGAAGTCGCGATGAAATAATGATATCGTGGTTGGAAATAGTAATTAAATATACCCGAGAAACTACGTAGATCGTAGGAAGCAATCGCAATAAAAATTTGATATAACTAACCCAAATTACATGAGAGGTTTCACGTTTTTGGGCCACTCTGTATTTGCAATAGAACAGACGCGTGGAAAATGTTTACAGTGCGAGAAAAACATGTACAAAACGTAGAAAATATTTCTCGAGAGTGAAAGATTCCGAATGCTGGTCAAAAAATGTCAAAAAATTCTTTGACGTTGTTTTGAAATCAAGAAAAATTATTGGATGCCGCGGGAAGGGGTCGTTAAGGATTCACACTTTTGCATTTTTGTAGTTTGAACTTTTTAAATACAGTGGAGCCCGATTTAATCACGTTGCAAGCGTATTCGCATCTATTTTTCCACCATGTATTAGCATATTATAGGCGGGGGCGGGGGGACGTTAGATCGGGGCTCCGCTACAAACGCAGTAAATAACTAATATCGCAGTATGCCACGTAAAAATGAAACAAACACACTTTCAAGCAATGAGTCACCATTGCAGCAAAACCGTTTAAGACCATAATACTGGTAATTCTATTTCTATCAATCAAAATCACTCCGAAACAATTCGCAAACATCTACATTTGAAAATTTTACTTTTACGAATAACAAAAGACGATAAAAAAAGTAAAAAAACCTTCAACGAAAGATGAGTGAGCTTGAAAGGTCTGACAAGGGCCGTAAACAACTTCTCCCGAGGAAGACATTTTGCGTAGTAGTGGTGAGTCTACAGTTATATCCCACAATGCAACAAATCCTAGTAACGAAAAAAAATTTTAAACTGCCGTTTATAAGTTTGATAAGAGGTAAAAGTTGATGAAATTAACCATTTGTAAATCCGCCAGCCAATTTTGAATGTCCTTTGTACCGAAGCCACGAGATTGAAATGCATTGATGGTTAATACCCGAGTTGGCAGAAGCGAGGACTGGTTCGTTTTGTAAAATGACTGTAGGGTTGGTTTTGAAAATTGGCAGGTTGGTGACATTCGTAAGCGAGTTTGGCAATGGAACGCTGAAAAATAAGATTTATAGATTATTTAACCTGTGGTGAAGGTTAATAGCAGAATGGGTTTTACAATACATTAAAAAAAAATACTGAGGCAATAATACTAAAAATTAGAAAAACAACATTTGAACAATTCACAAAAAAAGTTGGTAAACGCAATAATGAACAGAATACGTTAAGAAAAATGAAATTGATACACACAATTGAAAAACGTACAAAGAAAGTAATTCCAGTTAAATTACGCCCAAAAATGTTTGTAGAAATTCGTAAAAAGTACCCCAAAAAATCCTTTATGATCGCAACGAATGCGATCAAAAAATAAAATCATTGAAACAAGGATTTCAATACTACTGACGATTAAACACGATTCAAAAGAAAAATTCAATCAAAATTACGTTTACCGCAAAATATAAACAAAAACAAACCTATAAATATAAATTTTTCCGTCCGAACACGCAGCAGCCAATAAGCCTAACCGAGGCAAAACATCTTCATTCTACAGAAAAACATTTTAAAACAACTTTACCAAAAAAATATCCATAAACATAATTCCAGTATTACATTGTCACAAACATACTTCAACAACACTATCTTGCAAACATCCACTAGGACACCACTCCAAAGCCCACACAAATCCAAATTGATGAGCAATTCCCAAAACAAATTCAGGCTGCACAGAACTGGAAAATCAAAAAGTCAAATTAATTTCTTATGAAACCTAAACCATCTAAATTTTTAAGTAATCTAATAAACAAATAATATATTTTAACATTTATACCCATCACAATTGGTTATCTTCCAAATCTGAATTAGTCCTGGTTTATTGGAAACCGTCGAAGATAAAACAGTATCGTCCATTGATGGATGACAAGATATAGCCAAATATTGACTATTTATTGTATTTACCGGAGTAGGACACCATGACAAAGCCCATACTGGTCCACCAACAAAAATTGTACAAGGAGCTGATGATTTATTATCTGGTATAGATGTGTTTGATTATAGATGGGTTTTAACAGGTTGTTTGGATGGTTGTACCTGAGGTAAAGCGCTGTAATTTTTTCCATTCTGGTGTTATTGATTGATTTTGGGCTAATTCAACAGTTTGGAACGAAATGGATTCGTCTGCTCCTGGTAGGAATGTGTTGTACTCACTGTGGAATTCACGACGAAAATAGTAAAAAATGTAAAACGGTACCGAAAAAATGTAAATTATTAGACGAAATTGATAAAAAAGGTAGCTAATTCGCACTTTTGTTGTTTTGTTTTTACAAATTCTGCTTTGTTTAAAGAGTAATCTTCCCTTTAAATCAAACTTTCTACAATTTCGTCAACATATTTACAGAAGAAATTGTTATAACAGCAGCTACTTTCATTAAAGATTTAAAAAGAAAAATTCTGCCAGTTCTAAAGCTACGTTCGTACTTTCGGTGTAATTGTTGAAATATTCATCCAAATTAAAATATTAGATTATCTACCATTCTAAAGTTCGGATTATACGTAAGTGAAAAAATATCATTCTAGTAATTTCGTTTGATTTATCATGATTCAAGAAATGGAATCAATAATACGAGGCAAAATTATCTCAAAATTTGCACAATTCTATAGGCTGTAACTGCTGTATATCATTAATCAATATAATTTTGTTAACTTAAGAGACAAAAGTAGATATAAGTACGAATTAGACTTAAATATTAGTTATCAATCATACTTTTCTTTAAGCAAACTCCACGAACTTAAACTTGGTTGCCAGTGAGTAAACAATTCATCCGAACAATTTTTCTTGTAACTATTATTCCCAAAACACAAATATTAATAAATCCACTCAGATTTCAGTTTCTAAAATCATCGCTTACAACTCGTGTGTCCATTCGGCTGCGGGATGAAAAATGTCCAAATCATCTTGAGATCGATAAATTGGAACCGGATATTTTCTGTACACATTTTGCATTCCTGCACAATTTCAACACAAATAAATTTGAAAAATCAATTTCACAGAATTCAATTTTTTCAATCAAAATGCATTTACAAAAAATTATTTCTTACTGTTGTTGTCTTTAAAATCAACATCTCCGTCAAAGCTACTCGACTAACAACCACAAAAATCACATAATTACAATCTTCTCTTTACATAAAATAGTGAAAGTATTAAAATTTACATTTGGAGTCAAGTGCTTTCCTATGTGGTTCTGTATTTGGCTTTCAGTTCGACTTCTTTTCCCGCATTCACGACAAATGTAACACAGCGCCATTTTTGAGCGCGGACAGATAATAAAATGGCGCTGTAGATCTTTTAGAACTAAAAATTCATGGTTACAGCCCTGGAAATAATTAAATTGTAATTAATCTATCGCCATTGATACATCTTTAACAGTGGTTATTTGTAAATACTCACGGCGTTTGGACAAGGCACGATGCCGTTACTTTCAAAATCTTTTTTCCACGTGTGAAATAATTCGTTGGTGATTCGTTGAGTTGGTTTTTGATATGGTAAAGTCTAATTTAGTTGACACAAACGTAACAAAATTTAAGGAAGTCAATTTATAAAATTATTCGTCACATAATTCTTAATTTTTGATAGTGACAAAACAAATTTTCACAATGCAAAATTTTTTTTACTTAAAATATCGGTAATTAAATTTATAAACTAAAACGGGGCACAAAAAATTTTATCTTACAACAGGATCATCCGATTCTCCGCTTGAGTTAATACAATTCTCCACTTCCGAAACTTTCGATGGTAAGATATTGCCGTCATCGTCGCTATTCAACTTTCTCGCAATTTTGGACACTTTAACTCGAGCACTGTAAATACAATTTACTTCACAATATTGAATCCAATAAACAATATGGACAAAAATAATATTGTAAAGAGAATTTGACATATAACAAAAATTTACAAAATACTAACCGTTTCGCAGCGTTTCTTGGTTGAGGTAAATCATCCTTCACCAAGACCACTGGAGGATGAGCCATTTTCATGTGAGCTCGCAAGCTAGCTTCGCGTAATTTTTTTCCACAAATCTCGCATTCGACGGTTACAACACCCTAATTTCCGGATTAAAACAACAATGTTCAGTACAAAATACAATATTACTAAAAGAAACACTTAAATGATTAGAAATTTTAAATTTTTGGGAAATAACTTTGGATTTTCTTTTTACATCTTGTCCACAGATTTTCACGTGGTATTGATAGCCACCGAGGGATATGAAGGTCTTCCCGCAATCATCGCGTAGGCAATGTAATTTTTTGACGGTTTGTAATGTTTTGCGGAGAATTATCAGTTCTTCTTCTTCCTTGAATGTCTGTTTTTTGCCTTTTATCCGTGCCTGAAAATACAAAAAAAAGGGAAACGGCTTGTTGAAATGAATTTCTTCACTAGCAGTATAAAAATTTCTACATCCAAATACAAAAATCGAAATTCTTACCAAGCCATTATGCGCATTCATAGCGTGATTAGAAAATTGCTCGTGCGTAAGAAATCCTGTTTCACAAACTCCACAAACCACGGATTCGGTACTCTGCTTAAAAACATGTACCTAATCAGTAATTTAATTCAAAATTAGCAATATAAATTGAATTACCTTTGCACTTTCGCACAAATCTTCGTGTTCCAGATATTCCATCGTCGTGGTGAATTCTTTGGCACATCCGTTATTAAGACAACGGAGGTTTTTGTTTACACGAAGCATTTGTTGCAAAATATTTAACTTTTCAGCATTGGAAAATGGACGGTTATCGCCAACGTGTCTTGCCTATAAAAAGACCAAAAGTAAATACTGTTCATTTTTTACCGCAAAATAAATGGAAAAAATGGTAACCACTTATTTATTTAAATGAGAATAAACCTAATTTTTCAGTGTAAAATGATTCACAATTTGTATTACCAAACCATTGTGCTTCTCCGCGGCGTGAGCACGAAATTCTTGCATCGTTGAATATGTCACGTTACATACGTTACAGGACACGTCGGTATCGATCTATGTACAAAGTTTAACTTACAAATAAAATTATTTTGCAATAGTAACAATGTACTTACAAATTGCGTAAAGATTACTTCGGCTTTACAGGTTCGCAAGTGATACTGTAATCCTTGTAAACTGACATATGATTTGGGACAATTGGGACAAGGAATTGAACCAAAGTGTTTTAACATTTTTTTCTGAGCGGTGAGCTTTTCTTCATCGGTGAACGGTCGATTATCGCCGACAACTCGACACTGAAAGGAAATTAAAGTAATTAGAAATTGTCTACACTGTACAGCGTAGGTTACGATGAACTACGTTAACCGTAGATAAAATTTTAACTTTTCAAGAATTGGCAGTCGAAAATTTCAAAACATATTAAATACAAGTAATAATATAATAAATAAAACAGTTCACAAATTCAGTGGTTTACAGCGTACAAAATTTGAAATGTCGAAAAATTCACCAATGCACACACTTAAATTCTAATATTATACGTCAAGATTTCCCACCATCAATTAAAATGACACTTACCAAACCCTGATGCCGAATAATCGCATGTTTTTCAAAACTGCTCAACGTGAAGTAAGACGAATTACATTCTCGACAAACTCGCTCTTTTTCTTGTTCAACTATCACTGGATGTGAATTCGAATTGAAACCAGGTGAATCATCTCCCTACATGCAATAATAAAATAAAATAACGGAAAATAACTTTATTTAGGGCAGTAATTCACAATTTTGAGTTCGTAGGTAAATAATATTTTACCTCTGATTTGCAGTTTTTAATATGACTGAGGTATCCAGTAATGGACAAGAGTGGTTTTTTACAATTTTGATTAGGACACGTTAAAATTCCACATTGGTGCATTGTTTTTTGTAATTTCGCTTTTTGTTCTTTCATCAACTGTTTTTCCTTGTCGGTATTCGAAGGAAGTTCTTGTTGCTAAAGATAAGGAGTAAAATATCTTACACTTCAGGAAATTAAACATTTTTAAAACGTACAGCATTCAATAACCAAATTATTGTCAAAATCTTGATTAAAATTCAAACACAAAGATTAAATAAGCTTCACTCTCGTGGAATAAATAAAGTATAAGCGCTTTTATATAATTTAAAAAGTAACATTAACTCAATTTTATATACTGAATAATTTTTACCGTGCCGTTATGTTTCGTTCTCACGTGAAGATTAAAAGATTCATGGTCGGGAAATTCAGCCCAACATTCGCCACATACAGTAATAGTTACAAAATCGTGCTAATTTTTGAGCAAGGTATTAATATTCAATTTTTCTTACTCCAAATTTCATATTTTTAGGCCTGAAATAAAAATCTTACCGCAGTGTCATTTGGTTTTTCAGTGATATCGTTGGAAATAATCGTATCGAGTTTTCTCTTTCGCTTTCTTTTGATCAACTCAGGTTTTGCAGGATTACTGAAAATATAAAATTTATAAATTGTAATTATACAACCACGTTATTTTACATTAATTAAATTTAAGTACTTTTTCTTCTGCAGTAAAAAATATGGTAGGTGCAAACTACAGTAGTTATAATTAATCATTGAATCATAATTTTCTTGAGATACCCGTAACAAAATTCATTTGCATAAAATTCCTTAAGGAAACAAACATTACCTTTCAAGCTGTATACCGCTCTCCTCAGGACGAATCTTTCTCGGTCTTCCTCGTTTTCTTTTCCCAACAACAACGGGAATTTGACTCACAACTTGATTCGCAACCTCCACGCCGCCATTTTCCTGTTTATCAAACATCTTGCTTCTCGGATACAACTGCTTAAATCTTGTTCTCAGTTCGCTACACATCACTTGAGGAGATTTAAACTCTTCTTGATCTTTTTTCGGTGACGGAAGTTTATCTTCAACTTCTTCTTCGAGAACCAAAACCGAATTTTGAACGTCAGTCGGCGCTAACCCCATTCGATACAAAAACGAAGATTTCAAGACGTCTTCTGGAAAATCCTCTTTTTTGTAACTTCCAGGTGCAATTCGCGTTATAGTAGCGGTTGGAAAAGAATTTTTCGATTTGTTGATTGTAACTGGCGAAAAATTTTGCGTGAAATCATCAATTCTTGAGTTTTGGTCGTCTTTTGAGTTTGGATCTCCTTCGCGATATCGAGCGGGTTTTCGAACTTGACGCATTGACTTCGTTATTCTGACATCGCTGGAGGATGATCGGTGGACGTGGGAGTGGTATTGGGATTCCATAAAAGTATCTAATGCTTTGGCTAGAAAAGGTATTAGTATTATTTTTATGAACAAGTTATTTTTCTTTTTTGACTCAAATTTGTTAATTTGTTATTAACTTCTCCGTATTAAACTTTGCTTCTTTAATATTAAATTCGTAATGCTTTCACGGTTATCAAATTTCCAGATTTGTAATTTTTCACATCTTTAAATACTGCGCTTCACGTTTCCAACTGAATTCTCACATTTATCTAAATTTCCTTTACCATAATTTTGTAGATTCACAAATCTTTCAATCTAAAAATTGAATTCCCTCCACCTCATCCTTTTAACCATACAGTTAACAATTTAGCGGTAATCTAACACTTCACCTAAATCATTTTCTCGTCCAACAAAAATATCAAAATTTCAACAAACACAAAACATTACCTGGTTTTCCACTATGAAGTAGCCGATTGTGATGAGCTAAACTAATCCGTCCTGACACATAATTACAGCAAATCTTGCATTTCACTATTTCATTATCATTTCGTTGCTGCAAATGAAGCCAATATTTAAGGAATAATTCCAATACTACCAAAAAAATTAACTCTTTCTATACTTACGCCTGTACAATTTCTATAATGTAACAATAATCCACGTATCGAACAGTACGATAACTGGCAGTCAGGTAACGGACAACACACTTGACGACACGTTTGCAACGCAATCCTCCAATTTTCTAATAATTCTTTACTTGGCTCTCGCTCTGGAAGAATAGTTCTGAAAATAATAACTTTAATTAAAATAACAACAAAAATCATAAAAATTAAAAAGCAGTAATAATAATATTACGATTGATTTTGGATGGTAACCGAAATCGGGGAAGAACTTTTTCGTTTTCTTTTTCTGTTAAAAAAAGAAAAAAAAAACAATTTTTTATTTTCTAAATTAATATTGATAAAATATAGTTTACAAAATGCTTACTTTTTGTGAAAATTAGGTGATTCGGTAACTGGAATAGGGATTTCAATTCCGTCTTGGAAGATTTCAACCTTAATGTCACCTATGCTAAAACTTGATCTGATTTCTTCAGTTTCGAGTTGATTTATTTCTTGATTTGTGTTTGAGTTTTCAGTTTCCGCCATTTTAAAATAAAATATTGTCACTGTTAACATAATAAAACAGAATTAGAATATTAAATTTGAAAGTTACACAAATAAATAATAATTTTTTACCTTGATTTCAGTGATTAATCTGAATTTTTTTCGGTTTAACCCATTAATTCAGACAAATTCTGAAAAATAAACATCATTAAATTATAAAATGACCGTATGATGCGGAATTAATTTCAGCATTGAATTTTGCTGAGCATTTGTAATCAAAGTTTAAGGTGTTATACCAAGAACAGAATTACTAAAACGTGGTAAAATTAAGCCTAAATTTAAAAAAAAACAACTTTCAAGTGTAAAATTTTGTAAATTAACTTTGCTCACTCAAAACAAAATTAATTTCGTCACTTTTAGGCTAATTTTGCAATAAAATTCTTCAGAAATATACACAAAATTTAATAAAGTAGCACACAGATATTTAAATTTTGGGTGAAAAAAATTGTTAAAAGACCAAAAAATCGATTCAAACTAAAGGTGTAATCTAACTTAACATCGATTTAAATATGTAACGTAAAAAATAACAAAAATAAACTAAAACCTGAATAAAATCCAAATCAATTAATCTTTTATGTTCTGCCATCTTTGCCTAAATTTAAAAAAAAAACCACACACTATTTTAAATAAAAAACAACGCAAAATAAACTTAACCCCACTATTTTACTTAAGTAATATAAACAACAACTAAAGCAAAATGATATTTGAAAACTCCTCTTCACCAAAAATTATCGCCACTAATGAATTTTTATCTACAAGTCTAAACATTTAAATAAAATTTTTCCAAAAAATAATATTTTTAATCGAAAAAAATCATTTTCAGTCGAAATTTGTACTAAAAATTATTTCTTAATTCTTATAAACTAGTTTTTATAATATTTAGTCCTTTGTTTTTACATAAAAATGTAAAAAAATGTGAAAAATATCACTTGAGCCATCTTGCCATGAAAGAAACGATTAAATAATATTGCTGAAGAAGACCTGGTCGAATGTTTTTAAATGTTGGAAAAAAGATTAAACTTAAGAAAAAAATACTTTAAAAATGTAGTGGATATTTCTTTTAAATCTTTTCACCCTTTTTCCTAACTATTTAAGCGAATTTACCTGTAAAAGCATTGCTATTTGGTTCGTGTAACTTGAAAAGTTGTCTCCGCAACACAAAATGACTGGATTATTTTTCTCAACGCGACGTCTAACGACGACGGCTAAAACTAATATCAATGACGTCATTGTCTCTTGTCATTATATAGCATTCGATGACAATGAATGACGTCAATTACCACGATCTAGACTAGGGTCATACTTTTTGACTCAAGTTGAAGATAAGTTTGATGGGTATTTTGGGAAATGAAATTGCAAAGTGTGGTCGACGTTTAAAACTAGAAAATCAGGTTCGGAAATAATAATAGAAGTTACTAGAGTAATATCCCGTGGCTTTATATAACTTTCATTCCTCTCAAAAAATGTAAGTAATTAACTTAAAAAATAAATCGCAAAATGAAAGTATCACAACTTCGCCATTCCTCCAGTTCTCTTTTCACATAGAAATGAGAAATCATTTTTCCGCTGACTGAAAATTGTGTGGTTTACGAGTCGCTTAATTTAATCCACAGGTGTAAAAATAGCATTAAGTTTTTTTTTCCAAAATTTAAGTTTAATTTGATATTTATTAAATTATGAAAAATCTGTTTCAGGAAACAAAAGCGGAAAACCTAAAAAACCGCACAAAATTTTGAAATTATTGACATGGCGGCGCAGCAACTTGCTTATCCTCATCAACCTCCTATACCTAACGCTCCTCTGAGTATGAGACCTCAGCAGTACGTTAATCCAGCATTGAATACGATGCAAAATTCAGTAAATGCGCCTCAACCTCAAAGTATGTGAAAAATTTCGTATAATTTTGATTGTTAAAATTGGAAAAAATTGAAACATTGATTTTTTTAAATTTATTTAGCAAATGGTTCTCAAGAAGGTCCGACACCTCCTTCTCAACCATCTCAAGCCAAAGATGTGTCCACAGCGTCTTTATGTCGGCTTGGTCAAGAAATTGTTCAAGAGATTGTGAGCAAGACGACAGAATTATTTCAAACGCTTAAATCTTTACCAGTAAGACGGACATCTTCGTTTTGATAGTTAAATGATGTGAATTTTACAAAAATTAATAGATTTTGATAAAAGAAATGACATTATTTGTTTGACAGTGAAATTTTGACGGTTTACAGAAATTTCTAGGAATATTGTTAAATTGTAATCATTTTATTTATTATTACTTATATAAATAATGCAAAGTTTTCAATATGGTCGGAAATTTTATGTTTTTAAAATCAGTTAAAAGTACATAACTTAAGTGAATTTTGAATGTAGCTGAGAAGTTATTTAAACAATTTTTGGAATTTCGTAATAGCAATTTAATCCGTTAAAAGAAAAATTTCAGTAGAAATCAGTAAAAATTATGTCTTTTCCTTAAGTTTTCACTTTTTAACACTTGAAATCTGCACAGATTAAGGTTCAAGTCGCCAAAAATCAATGAATTAAACAATTAATTTTACCAAAAATAATCTTTTTTGCAACATTTTAATCATTTTTTTTGCTCAGTTACCAAATGGAACTCCACAAAACGTAGTTGTTCAACGAGACAGAAAAGAAAAACTTCAAGAACATCTCAAAGGAATAAGCATTCTGTTCAAACGATTACGATTAATCTACGATAAGTGCAACGAAAACTGCACAGGAATGGAATACACTCACATAGAGGTAACTAAAACATTTTCTGCACTAATTTACCACCTAATTCAACTATTTAAATTATGTGTAAATTTTTAGAGTTTAATTCCGCTACGAGACGAACCGGACTCAAAATTAGAAGAACGAAAAACAACTGAAGTAATGAAATTTATCAGTGAAGAACACAGAGAAATTATCGAAGTAAAAAATAATTTTTAGAAGAGATTTTACTTTACTAATTTGATTAATTTTTTTAGCAAGTTGTTCAGAAGAACAAGCACTTCAAAGAAATTATTGATCATTTACGAAGTATTATCTGGGAAATCAACACAATGTTGGCGATGAGAAAATCGTGATGTATAAATTAGTAGAATTTAGTAAAATTAACACAATGTTTGTAAAAAAGGGTTTAAATTTATTTCCGCTTAATAAATTTGTTAAAAATTTAAACGTACATCACGTTATTAATTTTTAGTTTATTTGAGCTTAGTAATCTCCGTCTAATATATAAATCGAAGGTAAATTATATATTTAATCCGTTTGATGTGTAATTTATAAATCGAAACGTCACCACGCAATGACATTACTGATAATTTACGTCGTAAAGTATATTTTTGCCTGCTTAATTGAAAATCGTTCTCTCGAATTGAAACGAAAAATCATAAAAGATTACTTTCAACGTATAAATTTCAAGAAACCTTAATTTATATAACCGTTGGATTAACTGCAGAAAACATTAAACTCATTTACAATACAGTACTAAATATTGAAAAATTTCAAACACCCAAAGAAAACAAAAAATTATCCTGTTTTGTCTGCTGGGGACCAAAAGTAGTAAATGCGTGAAAAAATTTGTAGATAAGTTTTGCTTGGGAAAACAAAAGTAACTTTAGCGATTAAAAAAATCATGGTGCAAAAAGTTTTAAAAATTTATTTCAGTTGTTACACTAAATTTCTTTTCGTACAAATTTTACTTAAGTAACTTTAAATTTAACAAAAGTTGTATTAAACGTTACACACGTTTTAATTCTTTTAATTCTTCAACTGAAGTTAGGTTAAAAGACCCATGGCGACCAATGCCACTGGCAAAATTCTTTGCTCCTAAATGAAAATAATTTTTTTAGTATCTTGTAATATGAAAACTAATTACATCATGTTGCAAAAATTAAAAACGTTTTAGATTTAGTTCAAAACCTTGAATTGATTCCTGTGTTATAACCTCAACTCCATTATCATGTTCGAACTGAAACGCATCGGTCAACGATTTAGCGTCAAAACAAGAATAATATGCCGATTTTCTATCCGCATTCAAACAATTTTGAGGAAATTTACTTAAATTTCTCGCTAAATTAACCGCTTGACCCAAAGCTACAAAATAATAAATCTTATTAAACAATGTAAAACAATACTCCGTATATTTTTTCGTTACTTACCAGTTCCACAAGCAACTACTCGATTTACTAGTCCAAATTCAAGAGCTTCTTTAGCACCGACTTGCCGACCAGTTAAAATTAAATCCAGTGCACGGGATAAACCAATAAGTTGTGGTAATCGCACAGTACCGCCGTCTATTAATGGCACACCTAAAGATAAAATATAATTAGAATGTAGTTTAAACAAAAATTACTGCCGTTATTATTTTACCGAAGCGTCTACAGAAAACGCCTAAAATCGCAGTGTCTTCCATAACTCTCATGTCGCAGATTAAAGCTAATTCTAATCCACCGGCTACGGCGTATCCGCTAACTGCGGCGATGATTGGTTTGGAGATAAACCTTCGACTTGGACCCTACATTTTTTTTTAAATAAAATAAAAATTTAGATTTACTGCTGGTTTGAAAATTTTTAAATATCAAATTTCACACTCGTTATAAAACTGAATTTCAGTATTTAAATAAAATTAAAGCCTAAAATTTTTTACCGCACGGTATTTTAACGTATATGTACCATAATTCCTTGTGGTGGTGATGGCACTTTAACCAATGAATTTTCATCTGCCTTACTCAATTCCTTCAAATCAAAACCAGCGCAGAAATTACCACCAATTCCGTGTAAAACAGCTGCAGTTGATTCTTCATCGTTTTCAAATTTTTTAACAGCTTCACTCAGAAGATTTGCTGTTTGTAAATTCACACAGTTTCTTTTCTCGGGACGATTAATTCCGATTAGACAAATATTACCCAACTTTTCTGTAACAACTGGTGATTGCTATAAGTGCAAAAAAAATTACTTCGTTAGTATAAATTACACTTAACTGCGGTGGTACCGTGAGTAGTAAAGTATACATACATCAGTTACACCCGTTGTCATTAACTTCAGTTTCATTTTTGACCTAACCAAAGGTGAAAACAACCGTAATAAAATCACGGACGATGTTTTTAAATGAAAGGCAGCCATGATTGATGACGTCGCGTAATTGACACGCGATTCCGCAGTAATCTCCAAACAGTTTATCAAAATATCAAGAGATCATATAATTTCATATATTGCAATGCGTAGAAAAATATTAAAAATACTTTATGTGTTTCTATAATTCAGGAAATAAAATTTTCTTGTAAATGAGATTATTACTGCAAAAGCCGAATTTTTCTGTAAAGTTTCGGTTTCAAAATGCTATTTTGAAAATGTGAAGTAAAAGTTTGCAGTTTTTACCATCGTTTTTCCATTATTATGCTGGAAACTTTAACGTGTTAATTACGTATTACTGTATTAACGACGGCTTAAGAAATTAATTTTCGAATTTTTAGGTACTGTAATGTTGCATTTCAAACGTAGAGTCGCAAACCGAAATTTCGAGCGTGAGCTTAAAAAAAATTTATATTCTAATTATTACTGTACAGTATGATATACACGTTTACGTTAAATCGGTTTTTTGTATTAAAAACTAATTTTACAAGTCCGTACGTAAATCAGAATTAGCTAGCGTAAAATTTTATTTTTAGGTTTAATTCTTTACAAAAAAAGTATTTCTAGAACATTATAAAAATTACTACCGTTACTATGACATATTGTATTTTATATTATATGCACAAAAATTTTTATTTTACAATTTAGTTATTTTTTAAAGCACTTCAATGCCCTCTGGCAGTTTCGAAAAGCTGGCGCCAAAATTTCCTAAGAAAAAAAAAATATCTTAGTAATTCTTTATTGCTATCAAAATTTTATTTAGTAATTACTAAAATTTTGTACCACTTCTACTTCTTCTTTGAAATCCAGCGCCAAGTGGCATAACTTAAAAAATTCTTCATTTTCGGTTTTTTTAATTGCAGCTGCCTTATCTTCAGCAATTTTGGCACTATTAAAAATAGAATTTAGAAAGTAAGAAAATTGAGAAACTTCTGCATACACACAAAATAATAGTAAATCTAAAATTAATACCTTTCGTTGATTTCTTCTATTTCCCTTGCTAACGTAATAATCTGTTCGCCAGTTCGATTCACATCTAACAGTATTTGTTTCACTTTTCCTTGATATTTTTTACATTCTTCTTGACATTGTTCAATCACTTTATTGAGGTTCTAAAAATTTAATGAATAAAAATTTAGTTTAAACGTAAAAAGCATTCGGTAACAGAAAAATTACAAAATTGACTGAAATGTAAAAAAATAAAAATAAATGATAAGGAAATACAATATTACAGCTTTGTTTTCATCTGTTTCCTTTTCAATCTCCCCTCGTTTCGCTTCGATCTCCTTCGTCTGCCACATTGTGTCTGCCAGTAACTCTTCCATCTGATAACAAGATTCAACGAAATTAATTTTCACTAGATTAAATCATTATTCAAAACTTTCGCTCACCCGAGTAATTGATTCATTATCACTAAACAACTGTGCATTGAGAACACGATTTTTCTCTTTAATTTTTTTTAATAACGTTGAATGTTGCACTTTAAGAGACTGTGATATAACCATTGATTTTGATGTAAACGCAGGTCGTAATTCCCATTCTCGATTCTGTAAATTAACCCCAAGATCCAACAATAACTGACGATATTTTTCGTTGTATTGCTTGCATAGAGTTGCGATCTATATACAATTCAACAAAAATTAGTAATAAATTCAGACTTTTCTTTAAATAAAAATTTAAAAAAACAACTCACAAATTCGTTAATTTTCCCAGTCTCAATTTCGTAGTTCCAAATATCTTGTCGAGAAATTTTTAATTCTTTTTCAATTTGTAACTTTTCTTGAGTCAGTGATTCGATTTCTTTAAACATTTTATCATACATCGTTCGATTTGCTTCTTGATGCGCAGATTTTTTTTTTAACTCTTCGATATCTTCCGTTAAAAGTTTTTCTTCTTCATCTGAAATAAGCTAGTTTAAAAAAAGTTTAAATTTAATTTTTTAACAAAAATTACATTGACTCTGGATTCGTTTTTTAAATTCAAGTCGCTCTTGTTGTTTCTTTTCAAGGTGTGCATCTACATCCTTAAAATAAGCCGTGAATTTGTTAACATCCTCATCCATTGCAATCACATCACGTCGTAATTTAGCCAACGAATCCTGTAAAAGATAATTTTTTCAGCCATTACCATTTTCTTTTTAGGTATGTAAAACATCCTACCTCATTGGTTTCTAATGTTTTCAATTCTATAGTTAGCAACTCTTCCTTTTTAACGAGAGCTTCTAAACTCTGAGCTGCACAACCAACTATTTTTTCTTTAAAAATAAAAAAAACATTTTTACATCGGAAAACTAGATAAGTTAAATTTAAAAAATAAAAGTAAAATCAGTCAAACTTTCAATGTCACGATCCATTTCTGAAAAATCATCTTCTCCTGCTAAAAAAGCTTTGTACGAACGGAACATATAATCTAGATACAATTGCTTAAAAAATAAAAAAAAAACAATTTTTAAAGATCAGTTAAACAATTTCATAATTCAAAACTTTACCTTTTCAACCGGAGCATCAAAATCAATAGGTTGAGGATTTTCACTTGTTTTTATGGCCTAAGACAATTTTAAATTCTTACATTAATAAAAATTAGTGCAAATTACCACTTTAGTAGAAAAAATATTTTAATAATTATGTTATACCATTTCTACGACCTGTCTCAACCAATGTAAGGCGCCAAGAAGATGTGGCCAACTGTGTTGAGATCCAACTGTTAATAAATGAGACTTGGGTAAAGAAACTGGGTAGCGAAGATCTCGGAATAGATTCGGTATTTCGTCTTCGAACTTTGGTGATAAGGCGTACGAAGGATTAAAAAATCTATACAAAAACTAGAAAAACGACACATTTTTAAAGACTTGAAAAACAAAGTGACAATTTAATACCTCGAATAATTTTGTAAAATCTTTGGTTTGTGGATTCATGAGTACTCTTGTTGATACTGGATGAGGATAATTATTCGCAGATAAGAACTGAATAAACAATGTAAAATTTGTAATCATTGTCTTAATTTAACAAAATTAATTATTTTTTTCAAAAGTAAATTTGAATGTATAAAAATTTGTCCTTAAATTATTTGAATGTATAAAAATTTGTCCTTAAATTATTTGAATTTAAATTCAAATTTTGTAAGTAACTATAGATTATATTGTAGTAATTAATTTTATTCACTGTCTCAATAAATTCAGCTTACGTCCAACATTTTAGCAATTATTTCCTGCTGATAACTTTTTTGATGTAACGGCCGCCCATCTTTTTTCACGCCATCCGCAGTAGAGCAACTGACGCGACAACCAGAAAATTTTCGACTACATTGAGAAATAAAATATACAATATTTTCTGCCTAATTCTTCACAAACATGGCTCATTCTCAGAAAAATATTACTGACTTCGACAACCTGTTTCCACCCAACGTTGAAAATGGCGGATTTGCGTTTACGCTTTTCTTCAACGTCGGAATAAATGATTTACGTTGTCCATCACCACCGAAACTTCCAGAACGAGTTCCCGCGTGAGATAATCTATCGGGTATAATAGACTTCTTCATGACCGTAGACGGAGAAAAGAATACAGTGACCGCTAAAATGAATCAAACTTAAATCGCGCGGTTCGAGACGGAGCTCGACGGAGCTGAACTCTGATTGGTTGAAAATAACAAAAAACATCTCTGATTCAAAAATATATTTAATGGTCACGTTATTTAAAAGATATAAGAATTTTAAATGCTAAAATCCTTTAATAAATTCTAAAGTAGCATGTTCGTAATTTTTAATAGCTATACCGCATATTGAAATGAAATTCATGCTGTATTTTGTTGCGTCACGTTTTAGTGTATTGTTTTTATTTTATTATTATATTATTATATTTCTTTTCAAGTTTATCGAACATTGACAACGTAGTTTCTCACAAATAATGACTAATTTAGATATTAAGTCGTCACTGGATTCAGCAGTTTGATCTTTTATTTACATAGATGTTTAAATAGTCCAAAGAATCGTGTTTTTAAAATGCGAAATGGGTTCTGGAAATTCCACCGTTCACACTAAACGGGTCGATTCGGCATCTTCTAGTGAAAGCTTGACGTCACGAGAATCATCGACTGGACCAGTTTCGGTTTCAGTAACTCGAGGGAAAAAAAAGAAAAAATCGGTTGCAAAGAAGACTAGACGTAAAATTAGTAGTACAGTAATTGCTATTGCGAAACGGCATAGCAAAGATGTCGAACAAATTCACGTTGCTAAGCGGAAAAAGATGAAAAGGAAAGCGAAAAATGAGACTTCAAGAATTTCTCCTTACGCGTGTTACGTTAGAGAATATTTTAAGGAATATCGACGTAGAAATCCAGAAGTAAAGTTAAATTTTGTTGCAGTTTCAAGGTAAGAAGAGTAGTAAGTAGAAAACGAACTTTTATTATTGTATTTGTTTTCTATTTGCAGAGAATGCGCTAAACAGTGGCATGCACTTTCGATGGAAATGAGAGCGGAATATCAAAAAATGGCCGCCCGTGAAAATGATCGTTTGTTATTAATCCACAAAATAATCAGCGACGTGAAGCCTACAAAGCAAAAAAACGCCAAATTGTGTACTAAATCTAAAACAAAAATCGTTGAAATACTAACGCCGAAAAACCAAACACAGAGTAATCGCAAAGCGACTCAACGTTCATTTACTCCATTGATTAAAAAGGGCTTAGTGCAGCAAGCGCCTAATCCGACGACTATGAAGAGTCTTGTTAAAAAACAAAATTGTTGGAAATGTCGTGAGTGTGGAAAAACAGTTAAAGATTTGACGAAAAGGAAACTAAAACGTTGCTCTGAGTGAAAATTAAATTATTTCTGATAAAAATTTTGACGATTGATAAAATTCTGAAATAAAATAAAATATTTTCTATATAATAACGACGGTGTTTTAATTTATTTAACTGAAAAAAAAAGAAGAAAATTTTAAAAATTAAAATTTAAAGTCCTGCCACATGGCGGTAATTTTTTTAATTAAAAAATTTTACTCGCGGACTCTGGTGGTGGGTTTTGTCACACGTTAACCCTGACGAAGTAAGCACGTTCTTTATTCACTCTTAAAAATTCACGGGAAAAATGTCAGCGGCTGGAGTATTGAATTTAAGCGGTACCCGAACGTCGGGCTCATCGATTAGAACTCAAAATGGTAAGAATATTTATTTACTAACCTTACAATTAATAAAATTGTGAATTAGAAAGGATTTAGAGGGAAAACATCTATCATTTCTTAAGCCTAATTTCAACATGGTCATGGCACGCCTTTATTCGATTGTCTTTAATTTTTTCTTGTAGAAAAAGAAGTTGTTTATTGCTTTTATTTTTATTTTTAGTAATGGCTGCTTGCTCGATTGCGAATATCGTAAAAAGCTCTTTGGGACCTGTTGGACTGGACAAAATGCTGGTTGACGACATTGGCGTAGGCTTAATTTATTAATTTTATTCTTAAAATTTGTGTAACAAATTAATTTAATAATTGGTATTTTATTGTTCAAAAAAATAGGACGTAACGATCACCAATGATGGAGCGACGATATTGAAATTACTCGAAGTTGAGCATCCAGCAGCGAAGGTTTTGGTTGAGTTAGCTCAGTTACAGGACGAAGAAGTCGGAGATGGAACCACGTCTGTTGTGAGTTAATTTATGCCTCTTTTGATAGTTGATTGCCATAAAATTTCATTTTTATGTCGTAGGATTTATAATTTTTTAACTTTTTTTGTCTCTGAAACGCTAAATTTCTTTTAAATCTTAATCTACAGGTGATAATTGCAGCTGAGTTACTTAAAAACGCTGACGAATTGGTTAAATGTAAGATTCATCCGACTTCGATTATAAGCGGTTACCGACTAGCGTGCAAGTGAGAAATTTTATTTAAATAATACGCTGTACATAAAATTTATTACTGTAAAATTTCCCTCGAACTTTCTGTCTGATTCTTAAATATTTTATTTTAAAATATTTAAATTACTCAGTTCAGGTATACGCGGGGGATAAATTAAAAAGTGGAATAGTTAAAAAAATTAAAATTGATAACTTATTTGCGTTATCAAAATTTAAACATTCCGAAACATTTAACTTCAACTAAAAATTTACAAACTTCTTAAATTAAAAGATCAATTAGAAATTGGAAAAACTCGATAAGTCAAAATTCCGTGTTTATACCTCTGTACTATATATAAATTTTATTGTTCTAGAGAAGCTTGCAAGTACATTTTGGAACACTTAACCATCAGCATGGACGAACTGGATCAAGAATCTATCATAAACTCCGCTAAGACAACGATGTCGAGTAAACTAATTGGACCGTATCCTTTTAATTTTTCATTTTTAATATTGTAATTACGTACATTAGCAGTCTTTAACATAAAACATTAGCGATGCAGATTTTTTCGCTAACATGGTCGTAGAAGCTGCGAACGCTGTAAAAACAAGCGACGGTAAAGGAGGACATAAGTACCCAATTAAAGCCGTAAATGTCCTGAAAGCTCACGGTCGAAGCGCTCGAGAGAGTCAACTAATCCATGGATATGCTTTAAACTGCACAGTTGCTTCTCAAGCAATGACGAAAAAGATTAGCGGTGCTAAAATAGCGTGTTTGGATTTTAGTTTGCAAAAAGCTAAGATGCATTTGGGTGTTCAGATTCTCGTTTCTGATCCTGAAAAGTTGGACGCCATTAGACAACGGTAAGTTATGATTATTTTGGATTTTTCTTTTTTAAATCTTATTTTTTTTGGCGACAGAGAGTCAGATATTACTAAAGAAAGAGTGCAGAAGATTTTATCAGCGGGAGCGAATGTGATTTTGACGACTGGAGGGATTGATGATTTGTGTTTGAAATATTTCGTGGAAGCTGGAGCAATGGCGGTTCGTCGTTGTAAGAAACAGGATTTGAGAAGAATTGCGAAAGCTACTGGAGGTGGGTAAAAATGTTCCTGATATAAACAAAATATCCAAAAGCATCGTGTAAACAAGTTGCAAAATTTTTTAAAATTCAATTTCGATGATTTCAACCAAAAAAAGTCAGACTTGAATTCAGTGACGACACTTAATAAGGCAGATTATGAGGAATTGTCAAAACCTACTCTTATTCCAAAGTTATTTTAAAATTCTTTATTCTGGTACAATAAATTTGCCTTTTTTTCAGCTACATTTTTAATGACGTTAGCCAATTTAGAAGGCGACGAAAGCTTCGACGCCGCCATGTTGGGCGAAGCTGAAGAAGTCGTTCAGGAAAGAGTTTGCGATGAGGAATTGATCTTAGTTAAAGGGTAACTATAATAATAATTTAAATTAAATATTAAATATTTAGCTAAGAAATATATATATTTTGTTATTGCTAAAATTATTTTAGGCCTAAAGTGAGATCAGCTGCATCCATTATTCTCCGCGGAGCGAATGATTTTTACGTTGATGAAATGGAACGTTCGATTCACGATGCTCTTTGTGTAGTTAAACGCGTTTTGGAATCGAAATCTGTTGTTCCCGGCGGCGGAGCAGTCGAAGCAGCACTTTCAATTTATTTGGAAAATTTCGCTACGTCATTGGTAAGGGGGGGGGGGAGAATTGCAACAAATTTTTCAGTTTTTTTCCCTCTTTTTACACACTAAATGAATATAGTTATGGTTTCATTTAAGTTTTAGAGTTTTAGAAAATAACATTATCAATCTATACCACCGTTAAATACAGCGTTAGTAGATAGATGAATAAATAAAATTGGTTTTGTTTTTCAGAGTTCCAGGGAACAGTTAGCCATTGCTGAATACGCGAAATCTCTCTTAGTTATTCCCAAAACGTTGTCGGTGAATGCTGCTCAGGACGCTACTGATCTAGTGGCTAAATTGCGTGCATATCATAATAGTTCTCAAACGAAACTCGATCACGCGAGCTTAAAATGGTAAGAAAAATATATCGTGTGTATACAACTTCAATCGCAGTTCGTGAAAATTATTT
>JAQIWS010000183.1:0-39496 GCA_034696085.1 Stigmatogaster subterranea | reverse complement strand
CATTCAACGCGTTATCCTTCGTAATCCACGAAACTGAGCCCGCTTTGCCACTTTTGTTTTATTTATTAGTCGTTGTTGTTATTTTTTTTTTCTGTGATTGCTGAGAAAATTTTATATCTTTGTCTTGTTTGTTTCGGTTTTGTTAAAGGATTGGGTGAAGCCTTTTCTTTTGCGCCACATAGTGCTCTTTACAGCCGCGGTTGTGATGATCACTACCAGGTGGCGGGTTATGGGTTCGTCTCCACCGACTTTCCAAGAAGTGGACAACCCAGCGTCGTTTGCGAAGACGCTGTATGAAAGAGTAAATATTTTTTTTTGTGGCGAATTGATTTATTTAAAAAGAAAATCTTGTAATAATTTAATTTTCTCTTTTATTTCTATTTTTAGTAACTATTTTTAGTAAAATTGATTTTTGCGATTTTTTCCTCTCCAAAGATTTTCCTGATTTGTTACAATTTTTATTTTTATTTTTATTTTATCTCGCAGACAATCAATTTCAATTACTTGTACTCGTTGAACGCTTGGATTCTGGTATCCCCCGTCTGGTTATGTTTCGATTGGTCCATGGGTT
This sequence comes from Stigmatogaster subterranea, assembly GCA_034696085.1. Classification (NCBI taxonomy): domain Eukaryota; kingdom Metazoa; phylum Arthropoda; class Chilopoda; order Geophilomorpha; family Himantariidae; genus Stigmatogaster; species Stigmatogaster subterranea. Next base: position 38,925 of record JAQIWS010000183.1, on the reverse strand, counting down.
GCATTCCCCTCATCAGATCAGCTCTGGATATCCGGGTTTTTGCCGTCCTCTTCTTCTGGTTCTCGTTGGGGGCTCTTTTTTTAGCCGCTCTCTTCCAGCCTCCCAGCAAGGAAAGAAGGTAAATTCGAAATTACCCTAAAATAACCTCTCACCACCCTCTTCTTTTACTTAAAAAACAATTTAACCGAAATTAAAACGTAAATTACGTCTTTAAGAAAATGATAATTTGTTAATGAACGTGACAACGGCTGCGTTATTTTTAAAAAAATTAAAAAACCAAAAAATGGAGTGAATTAAAAACACCTGCATCGCAATACCTGTTAACCGTTAATGCATATTTTCAACAGGTGTTTCCAGTCGTTTAAAATAATATCACTCTCACCCGCCAGGCGTCACCACCGCTCGACTCAAAAAACAAACAAAATTTTTTCTTTGATTAAAAAAGTTAAAAATATATTTTTAATTAAAAATTTATGGTGTAATATTTTTAGATGTCTCGTGATGTCGTTGGCGTTGCTCATCGTTCCTTTTTTGCCGGCGTCCAATCTTTTCTTCCGAGTCGGTTTCGTTATCGCGGAGCGAGTTCTTTATATTCCGAGTGCGGGATTTTGTCTGTTGGTAGCGTTAGGAATTAAAAGATTATGCGCAGCAGCGTGGCCTATCAGGGTAATAAGGACGGATTAAAGTGGACTTAATTTGTTTGGATTCACGCGTGTTTATTTTTGAATTAGGTAATTCAATGGTGCCTCGGTTTGCTGGTGTTTACTTTTATCGTCAGGTGCATCCAGGTAATAACTTAACGTTGTTAGTTTGATTTGAAGAGATTGTAGATTTTTGTTGCAATTATTCTTATTTTTTAAATTTTGCACTCGAATTTTCTTTATTTCCTTTTATTATTTTGATTTTGAGAGGTTTTTAATTGCTGTAATTTATTTATTTATTTTTTAGAGGAGTGCTGAATGGGAAAATGAAGAAATTTTATTTCGGGCTGGTGCTAAAGTTTGCCCTCTTAACGCTAAAGTGCATTATAACATCGCTAAAAATGCAGCGGACGCCGGATTCCGGGATTTGGCGATCGCGGAGTATGAAGAAGCGATTCGGTAGGAAACGATTTAAAATTAATTATAATTTAGTGAATTTTATACGACGTGGATGTCAGTTTTAATAATCGGTGAAATTTAATCTGTGAAATTTAGTATGCGAAGTATCAAATTGTTTTGAATAATTATTTAAATTTAAAATGTTTAAAATTGTTTGGATTTTTGATCAAAAATGAATAATAATTTCGGTAAAATCAATAATAAATGAGTTAAAAATAGAATTTTACGCAAACTGCACTCTAATTGTAAAAATCCAAAAATTTCTTTACAAATTTATCAAACTTTGTAAAAGTTAACTCACGTTCGAGAATTGCTAAAAACAACGAAAAATACCGTACTAAAAACGTAAAAAAATCACTGAGAGTCTGTAAAGTTGCAAAAATTAATAAAACTTAAATTACTCTCGACAAACTTAAATAGTAACAAAATGTTTAAAATTCGCAAAGTAAAATTTTGAAGAGTAAAATACGAATTTATTTTTCTACAGTTTAAATCCCAACTACGACCAAGCCATGAATAATTTAGCAAACATCCTTAAAGATCAAGGTGAACTGCAACTGGCTGAGGAGTTACTCGAACGCGCTATTGCTCTTCGTTCGGACTTCGCGGCTGCGTGGATGAATTTAGGCATCGTTCAGTCGAGTTTGAAGAAACATTCTCACGCTGAAAGAAGTTACCTCACTGCCATCGCTCATCGAAGACGTTATCCCGACTGTTTTTATAATTTGGGAAATTTGGTATAAATTAAACGTAGAAATAATTGTGAGTTGTTGTAAGGAGGTTAAGAGTTTTTATTTTTTAAAATTTAGTATTTGGATTTGAGACGGTTTGATGATGCGTATAGAGCTTGGAGGAACGCGACGAGGTTGAAACCTACTCACACGGTGTCTTGGAATAATATGATCATTATGTTGGACAGCACAGGTGTGATATTAAAAATATTAAAAAGAATTTAAAAAAAAATTTTTTGGTTAAGAAGTGAAAATTTTACATAATTTTTTCAAAATTTTAAGAAAGTTTTACCAACAATTTTATAAAAGTTGCGCAAATTTTACACAATTTTTTCAAAATTTCAAGTTACTTTTTCCAACTATTTTATAAATATTTTGTAAATTTTACACAATTTTTTCAAAATTTCAAGAAAGTTTTACCAACTATTTTATAAATATTTTGCAAATTTTACTCAATTTTTCAAAATTTCAAGAAAGTTTTAGCAACGATTTTACAAAAATTGCGCAAATTTTACAAATTTTAAAATTTTAAAATTTTAAAAATTTAATAACCGGAAAAACTTTTACAGGTGACTTGGAAAAAGCTGAATTAGTAGCGGTGGAAGCGCTACAGATACTCCCGGACGAACCTTCCCTCCATTTTAATTTAGCCAACGCGTTGGGCAAAGCTGGCAGATATTCGGAATCAGAACGGCATTTCAACGCCGCCATCAAACTCAACCCTTTAAACCCAACTTATCACACCAATTTAGGTAAAAAAAATTCTATATTTTAGAAATAAAATTCGTGTATAATAATTCAACAAATTTAATTTTTTTTTTTTAGGAGTATTGTATCATCGCTGGAAAAAATATAACAAGGCTGACGAAGCCTACAGACGAGCTTTACACTTGAACCCGAATATGAAAAGTGCACGTGACAATCTGGAATTACTTCTACGCACTGTTGCGAAGCAATACGCAACAACGTGAAATCTTGTTTCCAAAGTCAACGTTGAGTGGCTGTGATATCACCCCGTATACAATAAACGAGAACACCGGAGATTTTAAATAGTGACTGAAAATAAAACGGTGGTAATGAAGATGGTGTTAATATTAAGATGAAAATAATTATTTTTCAGCCTTGCCACATTTTTTCAGGTGTAAAAATTCATTTTTTCTTAAAGTTAAACGTACATATCCTTCGATTATTTTTTCCCAAATTTTGTTTTTAATTTTGTTTTGTGAAGTAGATTTAGAAATTGTTTTTCAAAGAATTTCACTCGTCGTGCCTCTTTAAAAGTGGAATTATTTTATTTTTAACTCTTATCTCGTAAATAACCGGTTTGCTCAGCTACACAAAAAAATACCAAATTCGTGTTTTTTAAATAAAAATGTCGATTTTGGTTATTTATAACTCGGCTTGATATCATAAAATATTATTTTCGACTTTGAAGAAAAATTAATTCGTGGCGTTATTTCTTAAATTTTGATTTTTAAGCGTAACGCGAGCTTAATCGAAAAAATAATTTTAGTGGAAAAATTGTAAATATTTTCATTTAATTTTTTTATCGTGGGTTTTTAATATTTTTATATCATTTAATTTTAACTGGCCTGGTCCATCGATTATGTAAATATACTTTATTATTTTTCATGTGCCAAAAAAATTTAACTTGCATATCAATTTTGTTATAATTAATTATTTCATCAATTTTTATTATATTACGTCTAAAACTTTCCAAACATCCAATTCACTCACTCCAACAAACTATTACTCAAATCACTCAAATTTGTGTTCATTTTCAGTCACAAGCAATAAAATAAAATAAAATTATCATTTTCTTCTAATGTCACCCAATTTATTCCTTAAATTATGCATAATATTTTGTAATCCTCGCGCTTAACTAAATGAAAACTAGATAACATTTTCAAGTTATCAATAGACTCGTTCTACATAAAGATTAACCACGCGAAAGACTAAATTCACATTTATTTAAATATTTCATGGTTTTATTTGTTTTGAATCGAATAATGTTAAATAATTTGGTACACGTACAAAGCCAAAGTTGCTGTTGAAATCAACTAGGATTTAACTGGTGGGGAAAATGGTCAAATAATCGCGTTAATGGTCAATGACAGCTGGGCACAGTTTCATCGGATCAATTCCCAGTTTCAGAATAAACTTCTTCGGAATGAAATGACGGAGATGAAAGTTTGTTAATCGTCTTCGGGTTAGAAGAGGTTACGGCGTTCGATCGTAAATTATTGACGTTATTTCGCTTTTGAGTCGTTAAGAGTAAGTAATTAGTGAAATGAGTTTTAAAAATTGGTATTCTATGCTAACGACATTGGTTTCTAATTCTGGCAAGAATTAAATTAAGCAAACGATCCGAATGAGTTAGGATTTTTCCCTGGACGTTGTAAATCACACCGAAAGTGTTGAGGTGTGACGTCGTAATTATTTTAGAATAAAGGAAAATAATTCAATTTTTTATTTTTTCACGGTTGAGAAAATTAATTTTTTTTGTCAGTAAATATAATATTTTTTAATTTAAACTGGTTTTACCTGGTATTACGTTGTCAAATATTTTCTACTTTTCAATATTCTGAAAATTTTGGGAGATTACAAAATTAAGTACAAGGTGTCGTTTTTCGAGTTTTATGCCTACTTCCTGTTACGTAAAAGTGTCGTTTTCTGTTATCTATTGCATCACGTGAGCTAATTCAGTACGTAATATAAGTTTCGAGTTTTAGTCGGCAACACTTAATTCAACACCAGCGCTGCTTTGAAAAACCATGGACTTTTCTGTCTTCTCCGAAGTACCATCTTGGGGTTATTTAACTGTCATTGTACTGACGCTGTTGTACAAGTAAGTTCAACCGCAATTCTATTTAATTAGTTTTTTGATTTATTAAGAAGTGATATAAAATTTGTACAAGTGTGTTAGTACTTTAAATAAAAGTAATGAGTGTTTTTTGGAGTTGTCATTATTTCGTAATTTGGTCATATTTAGTTGAGTGCGTTTTAATAAATTTTTGCACCAGATGGCGCGATAAAGTGTTTACATAAGCCTCGCTCGCGTTATTGCATTTTCTGAGAAGTATTCTGTAAACGCGCTGCGTTTAAATGGATATAACCACTTAAAGGAGTCGACGGGTATTACTTAAAATTGTTCTGTAACTTAAGTAGATTTCGCAATGCGAGAAATGCGTTTTATTACTCGTAAACCGCAACAAAATTAGATTTTAACCTGAACAGCATAAAGATATCTGTGTATAGCGCATTTTTCTTATCGTTTGTGTTTTATAAATTGAAGCACTTCAACAGATAATAAAAATTAATTATCTAATAATGTTTTAAAAATATGTTTTTTGTGTTTTATAGATATGCAACCTGGAATTATGACTACTGGAAAAAGCGAGGGGTACCGGGAAATTCTCCGCATTTATTTATTGGAACTTTTAAACCACCTTGGATATATGTAAGTAAAGTATATAACTGTATTTATGGAACTGAATTTTTATATTTGTATGTTTTTTGCTAGCCTATAGATAACGAAGATGTGCAAAATTCGAGAAAATTTAGTCGAACGTATGGGTAAGAGTTTTCTTCAATCGATTTATACTGATTTATTTCAAGGGTTTGCAGTAATTGTTTAATAAAATTTTGCAGAGGATTTGACGGCACTAAGCCAGTTTTATTTACAACTGATCCGGAAATTATTCGACAAGTTACCATAAAAGAATTTGCAGCGTTTCCTAATAGGAGGCATTTCCCTTCCACGGAAAAAATGAGATACGTAAAAGAAGTTTTATCCCTGCTCAGAGACGAAGAATGGAAATTAGTGAGAAATACTCTGACTCCAGCGTTCACCACAGGAAAATTGAAACAGGTAATACAAACGCGAAAGATCCATACAGAAAAAAAAGAATGATAACACTTTTTATGAGTAGATGATGGGTTTTATAGAAGAATGTGTGCAGGAGTTGAATATGAGAATGGAGACTTATGTGGATAATGGGGAATCGCTTGAGATGACTAAGTATAAAATAGAACTGAAGTTGTGATCGTGTTACCGGTGTTAAAAAGTTACTGAATTTGCAATAATTAATTTCAGATGTTTCACAACATTAACATTAAACGTAATCGCACGTTGCGCTTTTGGAATGAATATCGACTGTATTAAGAATCCAGAGAGTGAATTTGTTAATGAGGCTAGAAAAGTCTTTACAGTTTCACCCAAAATGTCGTATTTTACACGTAAGCTCGCCATTAGTATTATTACAAAGTTGCATCATTTCGAGTAAATAATTCTTTTTTTTTATTTCAGTAATTTTCCCCAAAGTATTCCAACTGTTACCAATTGCGCCAAATCCATTTCGATATTTCGTGTCAGTAGCTAATCAAGCCATCGATTATAGACTCCAGAATAAAAACGTTAGTTTAATACATAATAAAAAGTTGTAGTACCTGCAACAACAATCTTTAAACATTATTATTTGTGCAGGTGTCTGGAAAGAAGAATTTTCTGGATATTTTATTCGAAGCAGAAATAAACGGTGATCCAGACGATTCAACTAACAATGACTCGGACAAGGACCCTAAACTAGGAACTAAAAAGAAGAGTGAGCAATATTCTAGGAAATATCCTACAGCAATATATAATCACCTATTGATTTTACTAATGTTGTTTCTTATTTTGTTAGTATTGACAAGAGATTCAGTTATCGGTCAAACAATACTATTTTTGTTGGCGGGCCACGAGACTACGGCGTCTACTTTAGGATTTATGGCTTTTCACCTCGCATCTAATCCTGATATTCAAGATAAATTGATGGAAGAAATTGATGATGTTATGAATGATTGCAAGGTACTTTGGTGTTTTTTTAGTTTAATTGTTTTCAGTGATGCGAAAATAAAAATTTATATTTTGATTATGTGTAGGGAGAAATAACGTACGATGTTGTCAGTAAAATGAAGTACTTGGACATGGTTTTATCAGAAACGCTTCGATTGGAACCTGCCGCTGCCAGGTAAAAAGAAAAAAGATCGATTTTTCGTTTAATCTTAGAAACAATTTTTCTAAATTGTAGAATCGAAAGATTGTGCGAACAAGATGGAGTTTCAATAAACGGAACCACAATTGACAGTGGATGTGTTGTGACGATTTTGGTGTACGCACTTCATCGCGATCCCGAAATTTATCCCAATCCAGACGTTTTTGACCCGGAGCGGTAAATATTTTTTTACGTTTCAAAAATTACAATCTTGACATTTTATTAAAATTTGCTCATTTCAGATTTTCTCCTGAAAATAAGGCGAAACGACATTCGTGCGCTTACATTCCTTTTGGATCTGGTCCTAGAAATTGCATCGCTGCACGATTTGCGCTGATGGAAGCTAAAATTGTGATGGTTTACATTTTATCGAAATTTCGTTTGCAAACGTGGGAGAAGACGGAGGTAAAGTGACATTTATAAAAACATATTTTTTCGTCTGCATCCTTAACACTAAATGTCTTTTAGTTTCCGCTCAAGTGCCGTTCTTCGAATGGCCTCCGTCGCCCAGAATCCGTCAATTTGATGCTACAGAAAAGAGTAGATCAACCCCACTTTGGTAATTGATTGATCAACTATCAAAATTAATAAATAATCTACACGACTTATTGTTAAATATCTCAAATTTATAAGATAAATTGTTGAATTTTGCGGTTATTTTTTGTGTGATTTTTATTTTATCAATTTAATTTTCTGTTGTTTTGTTGTTATCTATAATGATCAGTGAAGATAAATACTAAAACGTTCGTAGGGATTATTTAGTACTCTGAAATTTTGCACTACTATATAACCTGAACACGAAAACAATATTACACCTTTTTACTGAGAAACAATTGCAAAGTTAGTGCAATGCGAATAATTACTGGAAAACAAAATTTCTATTAAATGATTTGCTGAATTGAAACTACAATTTATCTTGTATCTGATTTATCTCTTTGCGGGTATTTGAAAAACAATACGGTAACTGATTATAAAGCCAAAGGTTCAATAATATTTTTGTCAAGATCAGTGCTATCTTGATTAACCAAACATACATAACTGCGCAATACTTCGCGAAACGTAGTAATAACCGAATGTTGTAGCTGCCAAATGATGGATATCGCTACATTCAAGGATGTTCCTACCTGGGTTTATTTATTTGTTTTTCTATTGATTTTATTGTACAAGTAAGTTTTGTCAATCAGTCGTTTCACATTTTTGATACTGTTAAAATTACCAGAAGATAAAATAATTGTTAACTTATGTATAGCTACTTCACATGGAATTTCGACTACTGGAAGAAACGAGGAATTCCAGGGAATAAACCCTATCTGTTTATGGGAACTTTTAGACCGAGTTGGATTTATGTAAGTGATGAAAATTAACCTTTTAATGCAAAACAGCAAATAACTAAATTTTCGTAATATTTTCGAAACATTTTGAAGGCTATGGAAGTTGACGACGTCAATTGTGCGCGGAAATATGGGCGTATATTCGGGTGTGACTATTTCCAAAAATATAATTCTTGCTGAAATTACTTAAATTAAATTAAAATAAATTTCGTCTGAATTTTTTAGAGGCTTTGAAGGCACTATGCCAGTTTTGTTCATAATGGATCCCGAACTGATACGTCAAGTAACGGTTAAAGATTTTGCTTTATTTCCAAATCGACGGAGGTTTCCAGGACTAAGCAAGACGAAATATATAAAGTTCGCGGTGTCCGCGCTTGAGAATGATGAATGGAAATCGATGAGAAATACGCTGACTCCGGCTTTTACAACAGGAAAATTGAAACAAGTATTGTTATCCTTTAAAACTCTATAAATGATTTAAATTTGTCATAAATTATTATTATTTGTTGTAGATGGTATGTCTTATCGAAGAATGCGTCGGCGAAATGACTAAATCGATGGAAAGAAAAGTGGATAAAGGCGAATCACTCGAGATGACAACGTAAATTATACAACTACTCGTATGTTGTGGAACACGAATAATAAATATTTTCTCCCCTAATTTTTCAGTGAGTTTGTGCTGCTAACACTGAGTGTAATTGCGAGTTGTGCTTTTGGAATGAAAATTGATGGCATGGATGACCCACAAAGTGAATTTGTAAAGAAAGCTAGAACAGTTTTCAGAGCGACGCCAAAGATGACTTATTTTACGAGTAAGTGATAGTGCTTAAATTTTGAAATCTACGGTATCGCATTTTAATTACCTATATTTTTATTTTTAAAGTGCTTTTTCCAAAACTATTCGAAATATTTCCACGATCAATTATTAACGCTCCGTTTGAATATTTTTCCCACATTGCGAGCAAAGCTGTCGATTTGAGATTGCAAAATAAAGATGTGAGTTGTTGCTGTTTGAATTTGTTTGACAATGATGTCAGAAATTAGATTTACAAAATTTTATATTTTCAGTATGGTCGACGAGATTTTATACAAATTATGCTCGAAGCTGAAGTTCAAGATCAAGATGATACTAAATCTTCGGAAAGTAAAACGAAAAATTCGAGTAACTGGATCCGAATGTTTACAAATCATTGGTATCAGATAATTATTAATTCTGTGAATTTTTAATTGTAGCGTTGACACGAGATTCAATTATTGGTCAAATAATTCTATTTTTACTGGCTGGTTTCGAGACAACTGCTAGCACACTGGCTTTAATGGCATATGAACTCGCCATTAATCCCGATATTCAAAACAAATTAATTGCCGAAATTGACGACGTCGTGAATGAGTGCCAGGCAATGACGTAAAGCGTTAATTTTTTAATAGCAATTTTCACGTTTTGTCTTATTTTTAAGGGTGTCATAACTTACGAAATTGTTGCGAGGATGCAATACCTGGATATGGCTGTCTCCGAAATTTTACGACTGCATCCTGCAGCGCAGAGGTAATGACGTTTTTATTTTTATGAGAATTTAAAAAAAATTAAATCCTTTCCCAAAAATTATAGACTTGAAAGAAGGTGCGAGCAAGATGGAACGTCATTAAATGGAATTATTTTAAACCGCGGCGATATGATAACAGTACCTGTTTATGCACTTCATCACGATCCAGAACTTTATCCAAATCCAGAAGTTTTTGATCCCAACAGGTAATTTTTTTGTTAAATTTGACAAACGAATAAAAGTAATATTTTTTTATTGATATACTAAACTTTTTAAAATTGCAGATTTTCGCCCGAAAATAAAGCGAAGCGTAATCCTTTCACTTATTTACCATTTGGCGCTGGTCCTCGAAACTGCATCGCGATGCGATTTGCTTTGATGGAAATAAAAATCGTAATGGTTCATATTCTATCTAAATTTCGATTTCAAACTTGGGAGAAAACAGAGGTTAGAAATACGTGAATATTTTATTATTTCTAATGTCTACTAATTAATTATTCACATTGCAGTTTCCTCTTAAGTTTAATAAAGGATTTGGTGTTCGAAGCGCAGTTTCAGTTAATTTGATGTTACAAAAGAGAATTGATCAACCTCATTTTAATGATTAAATTCGACACTTGCTGTGTTTCGTGAATTTTTGTAATTATCTTTTTAATCTTTGTGTGAAAACCTGCAATAAAATAATTTACTAATCAAAACTATACAAACTTTGTTTAAAAGTTTTTAATTTTATTTGCAATTTTAGTACTAATTGTAAAAGGCAAAAAAATGTAAAATAATGAATTCTTGTAAATTCCGCAAATTGATAGCAGAAGTTGTTGATGCTTGAAATAAGGTATTTTTGTATTTTTGTCCGTTAATTGTTTTCAGTGATGTAAAAATAATTTTTTTTCTGGAACGTTTGCAGGAAGAAATAATATACGATGTTTTCAGTAAAATGCACTATTTGGGTATGGAATTTATCGGAAATGGTCGATTGGAACCTCCTGCCTGCCTCAGGTAAAAAAAGCAATTTGTGTTACAAAGTTTATTTTGCCAGAACAAAGTCTGTTGTAGTCAATCAATGATTTACTGAAGATAAATAATGCTAAACAGGGATTATTTAGTACAATGAAATTTTCTATCGAACACGAACACGAACACAATTATATTACCCCTGTTTATCGATAAACATTTTCAGAGGTTGTGCAATGCGAATAATTATTTGAAAACAAATTTTTCAAAATTGGATCTGGAAAATTTTTCTCTAAACTGATTTATTTGAAGGATGATTGAAATTAATATGGTAATTTATTACAAAGATAAAGATTAAATTAATAACTTTATCAAGGTCAGTTCTATCTTGATTATATCAACACTAGAGAAATGGAAGTTGAAAACGTGAACTTCTAACGGTAAGAGCACTTCTCCATCCCTTTAAACACAGAAAGGGTTATATGTACCAAAATCATTACCATCCAATAACCACGCACGAAATATTAGTATTTAACGGCGTTAGGAGTTTGACGCTCACGTTTTTGGATACCGGTATCTAACTTGTGCCGCAACCTCCCATAATTATTACTTCGAGTTGGGTTGAAATTGCCAAATGATGGATGTCATCTCTACTCTCAAGGATGTACCTACTTGGGTTTATTTACTTATTTTTCTAATGGTTTTATTGTACAAGTAAGTTTTGTCAATATCGGTCGTTACAAATTTGTTATAATCTATCAAGAGTAAGATAAAATAATTGTTAATTTATATATATAGCTACTTCACGTGGAATTTCGATTACTGGAAGAAACGAGGAATTCCAGGGAATAAACCTTATCTGTTTATGGGAACGCTTAAACCGACTTGGATTTATGTGAGTGGTGAAAATTAACGTTTTTATGCACAAACAGCACATTATTAAATTTTTATAAATGATGGAAACATTTTGAAGGCTGTGGAAGTTGATGACGTTAATTGTGTGAGCAAATACGGCCGTATATTCGGGTATGACTCTTTTTGAGAATTTAATCTTACTGAAATTTACTTAAATTATAAAATTTCGTCTTAATTTTTTAGAGGTTTTGAAGGCACTACGCCAGTTTTGTTCATAACGGATCCCGAACTGATACGTCAAGTAACGATTAAAGATTTTACTTTATTTCCAAATCGACGGAAGTTTCCCGGATCGATTAAAACTGAATATATTAAGTTATCGTTACCCGATCTTGAGAATGATGAGTGGAGATCGATTAGAAATACGCTGAGCCCGGCTTTTACTACAGGAAAATTGAAACAAGTAAAATGTTATTCTTCAAAACTATGTAGATTTGTCATAAATTGATTATTATTCGTTATAGATGATACATATCATTGAAGAATGCGTCGGAGAAATGACTAAATCGATGGAAAATAAAGCTGATAAAGGCGAACCACTCGAGATGACAGTGTAAATTACAAAAATTGTATACGGTACATGTTGTGGAAAACGAATAATAAATATTTTCTTCCATAACTTTCAGCGAATTTGCTCTGCTAACACTGAGTGTAATTGCGAGTTGTGCTTTTGGAATGAAAATTGATGGCATGAATGACCCACACTGTGAGTTTGTAAAGAGAGCTAGAACAGTTTTCAGAGCAACGCCAATGCTGACTTATCTTACGAGTGAGTGACATTGTTCTTTTGAAGTTTGCGGTATCGCATTTTAATATAGCTTTTTTTTTTTTGAAAGCGCTTTTTCCAAAAGCATTCGAAAAACTTCCACGATCAATTATTAATTCTCCATTTGAATATTTTTCCGATGTTGCGAGCAGAGCCATTGACTTGAGATTGCAAAATAAAGATGTAAGCATTTGTCATTAAAATTTGTGTACAAGTCAGAAATTAGATGTAGTGGAGTCTCGATTTCCCGTCACTCGCAAATCTGTTATTTTCATTTATACGTCACCCCCTCGGTCCCATTCACGCCGGATAATCGAGACTTCACTATACACAAAATTTTCCATTTTCAGTCTGGACGACGAGATTTCATTCAAATTCTGCTCGAGGCTGAAATTCAAAATCAAGATGACACTATCACGTCGGAAAGTAAAACGAAAAATTCGAGTAAGTAATGGATCCAGATCTGCAGTATCTACAAATCAATTGGTATTACCAGATAATTATTAATTCTTTGAATTTTTAATTGCAGAGTTGACACGAGATTCAATTATTGGTCAAGTAATTATATTTCTAGTGGGTGGTTTCGAGGCAATTGCTACCTCTCTAGCTTTAACGGCGTATGAACTCGCCATGAATCCAGATATTCAAAACAAATTAATCGCCGAAATCGACGACGTCGTGACCGAATGCAAGGTAATAACCTAAAACTTTAATTTTTTTAACAGTAATTTTCACGCTTTATCTCACGTTTAAGGGCAACGTAACCCACGAAATTATTGCGAGGATGCAATATCTAGATATGGTTATCTCCGAAACTTTACGACTGCATCCTGCAGCTCACAGGTATCAACGTTTTTATTTTTATTAGTACTGTACAGTAGTTTAAATTTTTCTATAAATTATAGATTCGAAAGAATCTGCGAGCAAGATGGAACGTCACTGAATGGAATTATTCTAAACCGCGGCGATATGACAATAGTGCCCGTTTATGCACTTCATCACGATCCAGAATTTTATCCAAATCCAGAGGTTTTTGACCCGAACCGGTAACGTTTTTTTTTTTGCACAAATTTGATAAAAGAGTAAAAGTTTTATTTTTTTACCAGTACTAAAAGTTTAAAAAATTGCAGATTTTCGCCCGAAAATAAAGCTAAGCGTAATCCTTTCACTTATTTACCGTTTGGCGCTGGTCCTCGAAACTGCATCGCGATGCGATTTGCTTTGATGCAAATAAAAATAGTAACGGTTCATATTCTGACTAAATTTCGTTTTCAAACTTGGGAGAAAACAGAGGTTAGAAATATGTGAATGTTTTATTATTTGCAGATACTAATTAATTATTCAAATTGCAGTTTCCTCTTAAGTTTAATAGAGGTTTTGGTGTTCGAAGCGCAGTTTCAGTTAATTTGATGTTACAAAAGAGAATTGATCAACCTCATTTTAATGATTAAATTCCATCACTTGCTGTGTTTCGTGAATTTTTGTAATTATCTTTTTAATCTTTGTGTGAAAACCTGCAATAAAATGATTTACTACATCAAAACTATACAAACTTATTTGTTTAAAAATTTTTTAATTTTATTTGCAATTTCAGTACTAATTACAAAAGGCAAAATTTTTTTTAAATAATTTATTCTTGATGCAATCCGTGAATTGTTAGCAGAAGTTGATGGTACTTGAAGTAAGGTATTTTTATATTTTTCTACATTTTTTGTATTTGTAATTATTTTCTCTGCTCGATCGCATAAAACAAATTTTCTTTTTTTCTGTAAATTTTAAGGATCATGTTTGCGGTATTGAAGTCAGGAAATTGGTCCTCTGTTTTACAGCATTATCTCATCAATGAATTAATGGAATTTCGTGTACATCGTGATTTGAAAGTAAAATCGTGTAACTCATAATTCGATTTGGTGTAATTGATTTTGGCAAACCCAGTTTATAATCCAAAAGTGTTTAATATACGGAGTGCAATTTTTGATGTTGTTAACATGTTATTTATAATTAATAAATTTGTCTACTTGTCAAAATCTTCAACTCGTAATTAATATCGGAAGTAAATAAATTTATTTACTCTGGCATTTCAATTACGAGGTGGCATTTTACATATTCTTGCTTTTTGTAGTTGTTTCGTGGTGGATGCTGTAGTATTGTTTTTTGACATTGTTCACTACTTAAAATTGGAGAATAACGGAATCAGATGGATATAAACAGGCAGATTGGTGTATTACGGAGGTACAGTATAAAGTATAAATAATGTTAAGCATTAATTCAAATATGCTGAATATTCAAGTATTGCTTTAAATAAACTAAAACAATACTCAATATTCTTTCGTCTATTCGTCTGGTAAAGACGAATGTCGTGCCGGTTTCATTTCAGCGGAGCATAAAAAACTTCAGTCAGCATATAAGAGAAGTTGGATATTGCCTAAAAAGCTCGAAATTTCCTAATTTCGAAACTGACAGTAAAATCAAGTGGTAATTAAAATCTTTCTATTTGAGAGAATACAGTCATGAAATAATAACTAATAAAGATTTTGCTGTAGGAATAATTTTATTTTGTTATTGAAATAGCTGATGAATCTCGTGACTGACCGTGTCAACGTCATAACGGAAAAACGTGTTGTATCACTGTCGTCTGGGAGATGATTTTGCTGATTTATTTAAAACCGATTTATTTAGTGATGTTTCGTTAATGGCACGCGGTGGTAAAATATTCAGAGCACACAAAAATGTTTTCGCTGGTGAGTACACAACTCGAATTAGTTCTGGAATTTTAAAATCGTCACTAATGTTAATTATTTTCTCAGCACGGTCACCTGCTTTTGCTGAGATGTTCACATTTGAAATGAAAGAAAATACTCAGATTTAATTTACTAATATAAAGTTATGCACATATTCAGTTAAAATTCAACAATAATTGGCGGAGTTTTTATGGTTGTTAGCATCTTAATTTTAAGTAAATAAAAAATTTGCAAGCAATTCTGAATTTTGTAATTTACTGTACTAAATCAAACACAATTGCAAAATAATTAATTCTTAATCCAATCCGTAGATGGCGCTGTGATCTGCGGTTTACCTGACACCTCGAGGTGAAACTCGTAACCCGACTCGTTTTGTGGTAAGATGACATCACGAGTGGCGTGTGTACCCACAATTCACCGCTCTAAAATGGCGCTAGCTGGAAGGTCAAGTATGTGGAGATGGAGCTGGCTTCTGCCGAATTTACCAACACTCGCTTGATTTGAAACTAATTCTCCGACACATATCTAATAATCGAAGGAATCCGTCGAGGAAAAGCGAAAACCGACGGTTGAAATTGAAACCCTCAAACCGCGAAGTACGCGGCTACTTCCGGAGTTGAACGCGGACTAGAATCAAAACATCACACGATTAGGCTTAGTGTCCGGTTTTGTGGATGAAGATTGCACTGTGACAGGAGTTCGCCTTCAGTGAATGACATTAATAGAACTAGAAAGAGGTGACAAGTGCTTTAGCGAGCCATTTTCTTCGGTTCGGAGTGTTGGGAAACCGAAATGGCATTTAACGAGGTAAGTGCGTTATTTTCCATTTTACGTTACGCTGTTTGAGGTTTTCATCTTGAAAAACTTGATACTACGATTGATTTTTGGTGGAATTTTTAAAAATTAAATTTAACATTTTATTCAAATTTGTAAAACAAAAATCCGCCCTTTTTCTCGTCCCCATTTTTCCAAACGAAAAATGGCCAAGGTAAACGTGCTCCAAATCAACATTTTACCTTTTATTGAAATCGCACCTGTTAAACCAAATTACTAAAACATAATTTTCGATTGCGTTTAAAATATATGTTCATCACTAAACACACCCCAAAAAAAAAATAATCTGTTGTGGTATCTCGCGCGTGAGATATGTCAAATTTCTAAATTACTCAACCGAATAAATAAATAAATAAACCAGTTCCAAAAATTTGATGAGCTAATTTTATTTCTCAAAAATTAGGCAACGAGATTAAAAAACAAGTGAGAGAAAATTTTATCATTACAGTACGATAAAACTTGGTGGTCGAAAAATCCAGCTAATAATAATAAAACAATGCTGTTACTTAATCCGAGCGAGTGTAAGGTGTCATGAATGAGTAAGCAGTGGGATTTTGTATTATAATCTTTTATATTTTTATTTATCTGGATTATTTTACGATTAACGAGCATTAGAAGGAATTTTTATTATTTACGTACCTTAAAAATTTTTACTTTTCGCGAATCTCATCTCGATCCACGTCACGCAATGAAGATTTTTTGGTTAGATTTTTATCATCGCAGGTTACTTCCTAAACTATAATACAACGAGACGGATTTAGAGTTTTTTTTTTATGTGTATATATATATAAAAAAGGGGTGAAATTTATTAATAAAAAGTCGGATTTCTTTTTAATCGAGTTTTAAAGCGAGTTCAAGGCGAATGGGCGGTGTCCAGTCGGTGGCGTGGTTCCTTCACCTCATTTAAACCCGACCTCACTTGTCCCTTTTTCTCGTTGCTTTATTATTTAATTTAACGGTGGCGAAAATTCAGTTTGACGAGATTATAAAAAGATAATTTAGTCGGGCGATTCGATAATTTGCATGTTTTCTCGACTGAGTTGTCGGAGAAAAGTATTGGAGCAGAAATAAAATGAAGTCGAGTCGGTGGTAATTTTTGTTTTTTTTCACGATTACCCAACGAGCAAAATGTTAATTCGGATTCTGTAACACGTGATCGAGAGAAAAACTTTTTTTTACCTGGTCTAATTGGTGGTAGAGAGAGAGAGAGAGAGAGAGAGGGGGTAAATTTACTTGGTCTTTCTTTCGAGTTGGTTGGTAGTTTAATTAGTGCTGAAGTGGAGGTAAAAAAAAGGGTTGAGTTTGTATAGACGTGTTTATGGAAGCCATTTTGTCACGTTTTAAGTGAAGAGGAAATTTTTTTTTTTTTTTTTTGGAATTTTGGATTAAATACTTGCATCTCGTTATTTTCTTTGTGATGAAATTAAGGCTTAATGAAAGGAATTAAAATTTTTGTGAAAAAAGTGTTGTTAGGTTTAACTTGATCGATGTTGAGTTTTTTTTTGGATTTTTAAAATTTTGCCTCAAAATTTTTCAAAATTTTAAAAATTAAAATTTTTATCCGATGACAAAAGAATTTTTATCACGTGATTTATTACTTTTTTTTTTTCTTCCTTTTCCACAATCTGACGATTAGATATCGGAGCAATTAAACGACCTAAGAATTATCGACGAAGGTTATCGATAAAAAGAACAAAAAAAAAAAATATTAGTAGCTTAGTTGTAAATAAAACTGCGCAGAGTGCATCGTTTCATAAGCGTTGATTTGGTGCGAACGATGCGTTAACTCGTAACGGGAAATTAATTTCCCGTTACGTAATTACGTTAAGATGCGAGTGAAATATCACAATGTCCGTGATCTCTGTAAACTCGAAGTCGCGAAGACGGTGTCGCTTTATTCTCGCAGTTTCGTCCGTGGCCATGTGGCGATGTTTGTAATAAATTATGTAAGTTTTGCAGATGTGCGCGCCACATGGCGGGAAATGATTTACTTGGCAATTGGGTCGGAAGACTCCGACGACGTTGTGTTTATGATTTTTTTGGCTTAATGTTGTTGTAATTAGAGAAATTTTGTTCAGTCTATTACATATTTTTTTTTCCGGTTCAAATTAACGGTTTGAGTTACGTAATTGATGACACGTGTGTTATGTCTTCGGGAGTTTGATTTCTAAACGTGACGTCATTGGACTTTCGAACTTTTTTTTCTCTCCAAATGTTAGATAAACATTATATTTTGTTTGAAGTTGGTTTTTAGTATTTTTTTTTTTTTTTTTTTGGTAAATGTAAATTTTTTTTAACGCAGTTTTTGCTTTTGTGACACGACACGAGTTTAACGGTTAATTTGACGTGCGGGAAAATTTGTTGTTTACTCGACTAACGAGATTTTGATATTCCTCGTATTTTAAAAACAATTTTGAAAAATTTTTTTTTCGGCGACGAGAAGTTGAGAATTCGACTGAAAAATTTTTTAGTCTTAAAATCGTGCCGAATTTTTACATCTTTAATTATTTTTTTTGGAGTATGTTTCCGCCAAATTACACATTTGTGTTTGTGCGTGTGCGTTTTCGCCAATAAATAATGCCATTTGACCGTGACCCGGGGTACGGAACGGCGTACCTGAACGTAGAAAACAATGGCTTCGAACGTCCGCCTCGTTGAAGTTGAAATTCACTCGGATGATCCACTCCACTAGGTGTCGTGTGAAACTCGGCGGAACAAAGAGGCTTTTAATGAACGTGTGAGAGAAACACGCACTTGAAAATTTTTGACTTATAAAAAAAATGGCGGGGGAGTAAAGTACAGTATGTGAAAAAAAATAATTTTGGTTTTGTTTTGTGATTAGATTATGACTAAGAAGAAAAAGTGTTGAATCCTGTTCGTGTTTGTCCTAGATTGCGAAGTTGTTGAGTGATGAATTAGTCGAAGTGGGAAGAACAATACTAAATAAGAGCGAGGGCAGCGCCGCCTACGCGAAGCTCAAAACGAGGCTTAGTTTTATCTCTTTGAAAATGACCTAAAAATAATGACATTTTGTTTTTTTTTGTTGGTAGTGGTGATGGTGGAGTAATTTTAAATTCACAAAGGAATATTTTAAGATAATGATAGCGTTGTTCGCTTCATTCCTCGTATTCGGATTAAACGTACACGTTTGAAGTTTGTTTAAAATTTGCGTTTTGTGTGCTCGCCCTCCGGTGTTACGTGATTACACCACCAGCTTTAAGATTAATTATTTTGTTTCTGGTTGTTTTGTTTTGTGTGGTTATGAAGACGGATTAGTTTTAGTTTTAGTGGGAGTAATTTTTGTTATTTATTCGCGGGCAAGGACGAAAGTACGAAAGTCGAAAGGTCAAGTTTGTCGATTTGAAAGATAGGTATTGTGTTTTGGTGATAAAATAAAATAAAATAAAATAAAATTGAACGGTTGAATTTATTTTAGGAGGTTTTTAGAGGTCGAGTAAAGTTCGAGTTGGAGGAAAAGTTTGGGTTCGTGATAAGGATGATGTTTATATTTTGGTTGCGCGAAAGGTAGAAGGTAATTGAGGTAGGCGAAGTGCTCGACTGGCCGTCGTATCAACGAGAATTTTGTGTAAACACGTTTGATAATCGAAACCTCGTCTCAACTCGAGGGGAAAATTTTAAAAATGGATATTTGTAAATTTTTAATGACCGCGCATGTTCTCTCAAAATGGACGATGGAAAATTAAGGTTTGGTAACGTGATTTAGAAATTTTAGGTATGTAGTATTAATTACTGGTATCGGTTCGTCTTCAATAAGTTAAAGTTACACCGGAAAGCTAAGTAGCTAAAAAAAATAATGGTGGGTCCTTTCACTTTACGCTCTGTTTACAACGTCATCCGCGTGAGTGCGCTGCCATTTGCCAATATCGGGGTCTTCGACGTTGAAAACGAGGGTATCGGTGTACCTACCGGAAAAAAAGGAAAGAAAGAGAAAAAGAAAAAGAAAAAGAAAAAGTTAGCGTGAATTTTTTGTTTTCGTGTCACTTACCGCGATTCGAGGTCGCGGAAGCGATGAACCGAAATTTAAGAAAAATCGATGGTGGAATTATTTGATTAACGAGAAAAATGAAAATATTTATTTTTGACGTGTCGTATGAAATATTTTTATTTGTATTTTTTGAATGCGTTTCCTCGTGTTGTTTGGTGGAAGTGCGTGGGTGTGGATGGAATTAGTTCCCCGTCATTGTGATGTTAGGAGTTTTCGTCGGTTGTCCGTGGTGAATTGGGGGAAGATTAAATAGGAATAAAAAAAATTGGAAAAAAAGGGCTTGGAATGGAATTAGATACGGGATCAGTGCACTTGAAAAATTCCTGAATAGAAATGGTTTTTATTATGCGTGGGAGGAAGCGAAACTGCGAATGTCAGTTTGTGACTCGGTTACGAACTATTATTGCTTTAGTTTCGTATTGTTTTTAGTATCCTTGTTTTCGGTTTTTAAGTGTCGGAAGTAAAGAGTAAAAATTTATTACGTCGTAAAGTTTTTTTTTTTTTTAAATTTTTAAGTAGACACCTGTAACGTGACATTGTTTTTTTGGCGGGAATTTGGTGATTTGTTAGGTTATTCGGTGTAATGTGGAATTCTGTTCGATTTTAAGGTGTTGTAGGAGTTCAGTGTACCCGTCGATTAAAACGATGGCTAGTGGCGAGGTCATTTGTGACTGTGCCTTTTTTTCTTTCTTTTTTTTTTTTAAGGAAAAGACTTAAAATGTTTTTTCAACTTGAAGACCTAAAAAAAAAATTTTTTTTTTGGAGGGTAAAAATTTTTTTTTGTGATAAGTATATTTTCCGCTATCCCTTCGTCGACATCATTCGGAATGACGCGTTGATTTTTTTTTTTGAAGATTTTTACCCCAAAAAAAAAAACGTAAAAATTTCGATCGTGCTTCGAATGAAATTTCTTATTGTAGATTGAGAAAATTTTTTTTGAAGATATTTTTGTTTTCGAGAGGATTTTCGGTGTCCCGATGGATTTTTAAACGATGGAACAAATAAGATCCCTTGTTGACCGATGTTTTGACCAAAATGACAAAATATTTTTCTTCGCCGTTGTTTGTTGACGGATAAATTTTTTTTTTTCGGTTTGATTGCGTTATTGAGTGGAAATAACAACACCTGGTGAGATTCTCAGGTTTACAAAAAAAAAATTGGGACTTTGAAAATGTTGTTTTTGGAACTCGCTACGCGTGGGATTAAAGGTAAAGGGAGGAAAAAAGGTGAGGGTGTTATCCGTCACTATCTCGGTTCGACTAATGGATCTCGTGTTTTTAAATCGAGAGAGAATTGTGGGAATGTCGACTTTCTTCGTTCTCTATTATTTACGCGAAGTCGAGTCTGTCAAATTCAATCGTGATCGAACCTCGTTATCGCGAAATTTATCTCGGGAGATCCGAAAATTTATTTTGAAAAGTGACGACATCGAACAAAATTTCAAAAAATTTACACGTGTTAGTCACTAAAAAAAAAAAAATCATAATCGTCAAATTTTAACCAAATTTATTTTTGTCGAAAAATCAAAAATTTAAATTTTTTATTACACCGAGGTTCTCGACCCCCATCCTCTCGTCAACCAACGCACGGACAAAATTACACCTAGATTCACCTTCTCCTTCATCCGCCCTTAAAAAAGACACCACGAAATTCGATTCCTTTCAGACCGAAATTCGACGTCACTGGACTCCACAAAAAAAATAACCCTCGCTTCTTTGTGCATGCACACTGCGAATCCTGTTCGGAATAAATACAAGAAACTGCTTTCTCTCTCTTTCTCTCTCGAGATGATAAAAATATGCGCTACTTACTACACACACACACACAGCCACTTATTTATTTCTCGAGTGGTGCGGGTTTTTGATCAGATATCTAGTCTAGCGAAGCCGCAGACCTCGATTTCTTAAAGCGGGCGGGAGAGGGAGTGGCGGTCGTACCCGCATTTTGTTCCCAGGCGGCACCAGCATCTTCGTGACCGATGGTTGGGTCTGATAATTTGGGGTTTGTTTACGTAAGGTTAGGAAGAAGTTGATGAGAAGAAATGTGGGCTCACGATTTAAAGATTTTTTTGTTGCGATGATGTTGGATTTGTTGACGAGGGTTAGAAAAAATTTTTCGGGTTGGAAGTGGATTATCTGGTATTTATTTTTTGTTTTTTGTTTTTAATGGGCGTTGTTTTGAAGTGATAATTTTTGTTTGAAAATGGTGGGAGTGACGTCAGTGGTTTGATAAGGTTTTTTTTATTGAGGGAAAAGAATTTTGGTGATTTAAAGTTTTTAAATTTTGATTTTTTTTTTGTTTTTGGGGTGGAGATAAAAATTTTCTCTCACGGTTGTACTATTCCGTCTTTTTCCTGTTGCTCGGGTTACCGGATGAATTTTGACCCTCGTGCGAGTGGGAAAGGGGGGGAATAACCATCTTCTTATTTCTCCCCCTTTCTTCTAAAAACCACGTGGGGATAAGTAAAGTACACGAGGGAGTAATTTTGGAGAAATAAAAGTTTTATTATAGGTCGACGAATTGATTTGATGGTTGAAATAAAAGAGTTTTCGTTTGATCGACAGAATTCGACACTCGAGTTAGTGGTTTGTTTTTAAAAAAAATCAAAAGTTTTTTTGTTTTTTTTCGTAAAGTCGACAAAATTTGATAGTTTTGTTTGCTTTTTAGAAAAAAAAAAATTTTTTTTTAACGTCGACACGTTTTTCGACATTTTTCGACCACGTGACAAAATTCGACTTTGTCAAGATTTATCATCACAACGAGTGAATTTTTTATTTTTTTACTTTTGGTCGACACGATTCGACATTGACTTTTCACGACACAATTTCCACGCTGGTTTTTTTAAGGATGGTTGTTGTTTCGTAAAGTTAGTTTAACATCGATTTTAGTAAGCGAGCATTCATTAGATATTGATGTAGCGTAATGTACGAGGCGGCTTAAGCCTCTAACCTTAATTGGCTTACGTAAGTGACAGCTGAGACTCGTCGAGTTCAATTTGATTAGCTTTTGTTTCCGTTTTAATTTTCTGGCCTGCTGGATTAGAAAACGTTGTTAACTCGTTGCGGGGCAGTAAAAAAGGTAAGAAAGTGACTTTATTTTTTTGGTTCCCCCTTTTCGAAACACCTGCTGAGCAGACGGGGGAGGCCTAATGGTCGATTTCCAGTGATTTAATGGCTTTCATCTTGAGTGTTCTTGAATGAGAGGAGTTTTCGCCGACATCTGGTTAGGGTTAGGGTTTAGGCTTAGGTGCAATTATATCGCAATTTACAGTTGTGTGTTTTCGAGATTTCGCTGCTTGGTGGGAAATGGTGAAAATTGGTGGTTTTGTCGTTAATCCGTTGGATTAACCTGGATTTGTAGTTTTGTTTTTATGTCGATATTTTAAGGTTGAAATATTATTTTTTTAAAGCGTTTTGTCGACGTTTATCATTTTTTACGATAAAAATATCGGTCGTAAGCTTTTGATTTTTTGAAGATTAGAAAGTGGAATTACGGCGTCGTAAACGATGTTGAATAAGATTAATCGTTCGACTTACGACCGACGCTGATAAAAGCTTGCTTTTTGAACTCGTAAACTCTTAACCCCGTTGATTCTTCGGTTAATTCCGCGAGGGCGCCACCGAACGTGATCTCGCACGAAGAATTTTTAATATTGTTGACTGTGAGGCGTCACGTGACTGAACTTCGCCGACACCCCGTCGAGCGACGATGGAATTCCGTTTTCAATTTGACTGCAGTGGAAATTAAATCGCAGTTTGAGTCGGTTTTGTTTTGGGTGCGGTTGAAATTTTATTTTTATTTTTATTATTTGTTTTGTTTTGTCGCCGCGTGATGGCGCCACCGTCTAATGGCGTTTAAAAATTGTCTGAGCGTAATTTTTAAAATTATTTTTATTTAAAATAAAATTAAAATCTTCGCGAGATTAAGATTAATCTGGACGTTATTTTAATCGGTTATGTCATAATTTGTGACGAATAGCGCGATAATTTGTTAGAAATTTCAGGGATTAATAATTCGGCGAGCATCAAAAATTTAAAATCAAATTCACGTTTGATTACTAATTAAATAATCTCTTTTGGTCACTCGTGCGAAAACTAATTCTACGCGAAAATTCCTTGTGTGGAAATGGGGGAAAAGAGAAGTTGGAATTGATTGAAACGAGCAGGGAAAAGGCATTAATAGAAATAGAGACGGCGCTCGCTCGAAGCGCTTTTACTTTTATTTTTATTTTTATTTATTTATTTTTATGTTTTCGAGACTTTTAAATTGATTAACTTGAGAGGAAAACAGTGTTCGATTATCTTTTAATCGATTCGAAGTTGTAAATCAATCGCAGTTCGATGGGAATTCGAAATTTTTAAAATTAGGTGTAAAACGCTCTTGTTTATTTATTTTTTTTTTTTTTGGAAGTCGGTTTTGGTTTGATTTCTGATGTCGACAAGTTGGTTAGTTGATGTGGATAAAAGTTGGGCGTGATCCAGAAACGAGATTGTGTTTTGAATATCTATGGATTATCGATTTAGGATTTGGGTTATTCGTTTATGTTTGTATTATTATTATTGATATTGATATTAATATTTAAATTTATCTTTGTTTTATTTTTCCCGTGATGGTCGAGTGGATTTTAACGAGATGAAGGGATTAAGAAATGATACACGATTTGTTTTATTTATTTATTTGTAATGCAAAAATCTTGTCTTTATTTTATTTTAAGTATTTGAATTGGTGATGTTGAAATTGATGTTGAAAACAAAGGAGAAGCGATTGATTTTTATCGCTGGTGAGAATTGCGATAGCACGTCGTGGTATCGATCGATCGGATTTCTTACATTTTTTTTTTTTTTTTTTTTTTTTTTTTTTTTTTTTTTTTCTCCCAAATTTGATTGAATTTTGGTCTCGTCATTGCAAAGTATGCAAATTGGATCGACGTTTTAGAAAATACAAAAATTTTTTTTTGTTGGAATTTATTTTTGAAATAAGTGATCGGTTTCAGTTATGCAAATTGTTTTATCAAATAAAATCTCGCTACCGAGGTTACGAAATAAAATGGTTGTTGCGTGAAATTGTAAATCGAGTCGAGTCGTTTGGTAGATTAGCGTCGTAGTCGAATTGGTTTTTAATTAGGTGTTTTATGGTTTTATTTTGGGGTTTTAAGTCGTGGTAATGAATACAAACAAGTTTTTTTTTTTTTTTTTAACTTTTTTTTGGGTTAAAGAAGAAATAAAAAAAAAAAAAATGAAATTCGATGAACCCTGGAATTTGAGCGTGACTGGAAACTCGTTAATCCGACCCGTTATACGGGTTGAATTTAACTTAATTATATCAACAGGTAGTTTTTTGTTTTTTTGTTTATTTTCACAGAAAAAAATAATTTACTTTTCCCACACAAAAGTCGTACACAACTTTTCTATTTCGAGTTTTTAATCTTTTTAAAAACACGACGTGTCGTCGAAGCAACCGTAATTTCGAAAAACACACTTATCCATTTACCCTCCACATACAACTCTCCCTTAAAAATGCTTCTCTCGTGTAACAACAGCGCCTACTAGCGGCGACATTGACGAGCATGCGCAGTTACGAAGGTCTTTCCCACTTCGCTGATTTGACTCCCTCGCTCGCGCGTGACTCATTCCGCGTTTTCTCCACCTTGAAGCCGAGTTCTGCCACTCTTAATCCCCATTTTCGAAGCCCACTCCCCCCTCCGAACCGGGGGATTAATAGGAGGTCCATATAGGGAACGTAGGCCCTCATTTGCCCACTCGCCTCTCTCCGACCGCCGATGTCGGCGTAGCTTCGCGCGTTTCCATGCCGATGAAGTATGAAGTAGCGCCGGCGCGGAGTTTGCCCTTTAACGCGGGCTCCGATCGTTGGTTTTATAATCGCGGTCATCCTCAGGTGGTCAGGTGTCAGACGTGGGCACAACCGACTAGAAAACCGTTACAACGTTTGGTGAGTAGGGTTAAAAATTTGGGTTGTAAAATTTAAATTTTTTTTTGAGATTTTGAGATTTTTGGATTTTGTGTCTTTTTTTGTTTTGTTTCCTGGGATTTCGAGTATTTTGTTGTTTTTTTGGTTTTTTTTTTTTATTTCTCGGTGTTAAGACAGGATGTCACCATTAAGTTTAAAGGAAACGGTTCTTAGAGATTTACGAAGGTTATTTTATTTTTTTAGTTTTTTATTATGCAGTTTTTTGGTCGATCAGGAAGATATTTTTTTTTTCCCTTCATTTTTCGATGGGATACGAAAATTTTTTTTACGTGATCGTTTATCGGGAAAAATGAAATTAAGTGATTGATGCAGTCTCGTTCGATTTTTTGGTGAAAAAAAATCTTTCGATCGGAAACTTTAGGAGTTAACGTGGAATGAAAAATGGTGATTTATTTTTATTTATGGATAAAATCGGAAGGATTCGGTATCTCGTAGCAACGATACCGATTAAAGATGGGTTCGCGTAATGACAAGATGCCGCCGACTGAACGAGCGATGGAATTATTTAACGGACGATACGACAAACTCGTGTTGAATCGAACGCCCTCGAGTTTAAAATTGTGCGGGGTGAGTTTTATTTTTCCGAGGACGGTGGAGGAGAAAAAAAAAAAAGATGGTGGAAATCGTGTTTTATCTTATTTAATATTTTTCGCGATTGTTGTTTTGTTTGGAAGAAAGAAGAAAGAAAGAAAGAAAGAAAGAAAGAAAGTACAGTCAACTTTTGATTTAGATTTTTTTAATGCTTTATTTTTTGTGTTTTGTATTTTGTGGTTTTGCGTGTTTGTAATCAGAGCGTGGAATAAGAATGGAGAGTGAGTTGGATTGGAAGTAAGTGGTTTGTAACCGAAAGGATTTTTGTATTATGTTTGAATTTTATTCATGGTTTTATATTTTAAGGGCTATTCGCACTTTTGCTCGTTATTTTTTCGCGGTGAATGAATGAATGGATGGATTTATTTATTTATTTTATTCATGAGAAATTGTATAGGTTCGAATGTGACAGGTGAATGACGTGAGTGGATTTGGGTTTTGGGAAAAAGGAAAAGTTGTGGGGGGGAAAAAAAAAATTTGAAATTGTGATGTATTTTATTTATTATTTACGCGAATTTTTTTTTTTTTTTGAAATTTGGTCCCTAATAGGCCTAAATTTTTTTTTTCTCGAACCATTAGTTTAATTAGCCGTAAAGAAGAAAGTCGAAAAATAAGTTTCAGTCGATTTGTTAATTTGTCACGTTTTGCTAAATGCCCGTGAGATGAGTTATTACGGGGAAATTGTCACCTCTTCAGTCACGTGCGCGGTTACCTTTGGGTGTGGTGATCCTTTCTTTTATTTTTATTTCTATTTCGTGTGTTTATTTTTATTTTTATTAAGTAACGAAAGAATGACGAATTAATTTTTTAATCGGTACTTTTATATTTATATATTTATATACACCGAACTTCCAACGAGGCTTATCTCAGGTGCGCGAATCGTGACCTTTTCCCGAGATAAATTTTGACGGTTTGGATCCGAGCCCACGAAGGAGGGAACATTTAAATGTCGATTTATTTTCGAAATTCAGTCGACCTTTAAAAATGAATAAATTTTTCGGGTTTTAGGGGTTTAAAAATTTAATAATTTAATAATTTTAGTGATAGGAGGGTGAGTGGTATCGATGAGGAAGAGTTTAGAATACGGTAAATAATTTTAAATTTTTTAAACGAGATAAACATCGGGTCACATTATGCTGAGAAATTCCCCGCTCGTGAGTCAAAATATTCTGAGAAAAGAATCCGGGGTTACGGAGTGAAAGAACGACGAAGTGAATTGGGAAGTTTGTTGTCGAACTAACTATAACTTAACTCCACGTGTTTTGAAAAAAAAAATTTACCGTATTTAGTATTTATAATTTTTCCGGATTAATTCAAGATGGCGATTTGGTTTTTTTTTGGTTTTTTGTGGGGTGTGAGATTTTTATGTTCTTGAGTTGAATAAAGTAAAAGGGGTTGTTGGTCTGTTCGGATGGTTCGCCGTCTGTCGGCGTTTTCGGGAGATTATTTGGGCGGTGTTGTAGTAAGTAGGAATTGGGAGCCAAATTTTATAGGTTTGGGTTCTGTTGGCAGCTGCTTCTCGGTGATAAAAGGGGGAGTTGTTGAAGAAGAGGGAAGAGTTTCCGTTTTAAAAAGGGTGGAGATTTTTTTTTTTTTTTTTTTTTTTTTTTTTTAAATTTAAATAAGTGGTCTTTTTTAACGAAAGTTTAGGATTTTTTTTTTTTTTTTTTTTTTTTTTGCGGTTAAAAGATGGTCGAGTAATCGAATTTTGCGGTTAAAATGTGAGTTTAGTTTAAAACCTGACGTTAGACTTTAATTTTTTAAATATTTTTACAAATTACTTTCGTCGAGGTTTTAATATTGTTTTGAATATTTTAATCTCCATTTTTTATTTTTTTTATGTGTACAGTTTTTATTACAGTTTTGCTTAATTTATGCTGATTACGAAATAATTACGGCGTAGATAAATTCACGCCGAAGAGAAAAACGAGCATCTTTTTAAGTTTTTTTTTTCTGTCTCATCTTCAATGTTTTTATCGGAGGAAAAAAAATTTTTGACATTTTTTTTCTTAAATATATAGTCTACTTTTTTTTTCTTTTCTTAGCGTTAAGCGGTTGGCCTTGCGCGTATGGTTGAACAACAACCTTGGAAAGCATTTAGTTTTTCTCGTCGAGATTCCATTTTGTTTTTTTTTCCATTTCATTCCATTCGAATCGTTGTTTGTTTTCGGATGATACTAAAACCATAAATTCACTTACCGGAACGCTACTCGTTCTATTTTACTAGACAAATGGATTTGTATAGTAAGGGGAAAAAAAAGGAGGTCGAAAATAGAAATTTGTGTTATTGTATTATTACACTCGGCGCCATGTTTAATTTTTATTTGTAGAGTAGTAAAAATTTTGGAAATTGAGGTTGGTTGATTAATGATTTTTGTTATCAATTTAGTTTTAGGCCATGGCGCGATTTGTCGTAATCACGTTTTCATCGGTTTACGACCTTGATGTCGATATTGCGCGGAAATGGCGTCGGTTATTAGTTTATGTGGATCGGTGTGGGAGGAAATTGAAGAGACGACTCTTTGTGTACATTACACTTTTGAATTAGCTTGTAAAAAAATATTGTGTGTTACTTATTTATAAATTATTGTCTCGTTAGTTGCGTATTGTAAAGACGACAAAACAGGTGGAAGGATGTGCGTAGTCGACATTTAAAAAAAAAAAAAATTTTTGTACCTGTTGCTCTCTGTAGGTGGTGGAGTTGATTCACCTTACCTTAACTGTCGAAACAGGTTTTTGAGGTTAAGGAGAAAGAGAGAAAAAAAAATTTTTTTTTTTTTGACCCAAGTTCAAGACATTGCGTATTCGACATTCTGCGAATATTTATTTTTGAATGGCACGCGTTTACGTAGTTTTAACGTAACGTTTTGGCTCGGAGGTAAAATAGAAGTATGTAGGTCGGGTTGTAAAATATTTGTAGGAAAAATAATTTTTTTTTTTTTTTTGTAAGAGGAATGAATTTATAACGTAAGTGGAACGTGAGTCTATATTTGTCAACTGGATCGAATTAAGTTACGTAAGATGGGATGATGAGTCATTGAGTAATCGTATTAAAAGAGTGAACATCATCTCCATCCTCTATGAGGCAATTTTTATTTTCTCTTCCTGTTCTCTCAATATCAGGTGATAACCCGGATATTGCGCGTGGGGAGAACATGTTGGAATAAAATGAAAATTTATATATTATAAATCCGTCGTTTTTCCTCCTATTTTTATTTTCTAAACGCCTCCGCGTCGTCGTCGTCGTAAAAATAAAATAAGCCTTTTCGAACGTTCGTCCTGTTTGTTCGGTGCGCGATAGGTTCGTCGTTAACGGAAACGAGCGTCGAGGGAAGAGGAGGATTTTTGTGTAACGTGTGTCGAACTTTCGTCTTTTTTTTTTTTTTTGGTTTGTTTTCCGGAAGTACGTCATGACATCCTCGCGTGGTGTCGGTCGGTAATTGTGAATAGTTGCGCGGTAATTGAGTCGGGTGGGTTGTTTACGACGGGGATGGAGTTGTTCGTAATTGATCACAAATTGATCTTCTCGGAATTGTGGGTGTAATTATTTTTGGGTTAGTTGTTCCGGTTTTTTTTGGTTGTAAATTTTTCGTCTTACGACCCCGAGAAGTTTTGTTGTACGGATTTGGTTTATTTCCTTATTTGGTGCGAAAATTTTTGTAAATTTTTCAATGACTTTGATGCGTTTTTCTCGCTTACGTTTTGAATTCATGAAATATGGATCCTAGAATTTTTTTTATTTTTTATTTTTAAAATCAAAAATTGATTTTTGAAATTTCGATTCGACTAAAATAATTTTTCCTAAGGATTTCATTTGTCTAGTTTTTCAGTAAAAAGCAATCACGTTTCAGATTAACTTCTTTAAAAAAAAAAATCTACCTTCTGACATTTCAAGTCTTTTCATCGAAATAAAATAAAATTAATCTTCCAAAAAAAAATTTTCTACGACTTCGTTTTTTCGAAATTTAATATTTACATACATTTTTCTTATTTACAGAAAGTGGATCCCGAACTGATTTTCACCAAGCAGGAACGAATAGGCAAAGGTTCGTTCGGCGAGGTGTTTAAAGGAATCGACAACCGCACTCAGCAGGTGGTGGCGATAAAGATAATCGACTTAGAAGAAGCCGAGGATGAAATCGAAGACATCCAACAAGAAATCATGGTGCTGTCGCAGTGTGACTCCCCCTACGTCACGAAATACTTCGGTTCATATCTCAAGGTACGATCAACTTTCGGATGTTTTGCTTCGTGGTTGTTGGTTGGGTGTGGTTCTTGTTTTACCACTTTTGTCTGGAGGTGAATGCGAAGGAGTAAGAAGAGTCGTGATGATTTTTTTTTTCAAGGTGAGGTTTCAAGGACGAGGGGGGAAAGGATGATTGAAATGTTAACGGGATTTTTAAAATTTTTTCAGGTAGGTAGTTATTAAGGGGTGAAATAAATTTTGTGGTTTTGAAATGGGGTGAAATTTTTTAAACCAGTTTTGAATTTTTTTTTTCTGAATTTTTGTGAAATGTGTTTCGGTTGTGTAAAATATTTATTTGGGTTTTTTGAAACATTCTTAAGAATTTAATAAAAAAATATGTAAGGCGATTTTATTTTATTTTTTTTCAGACAAAATTCTTGAATTTTTCAAATATTTGTCAGTTTTCTCCCGCCCTACAATTTAAGACATTTTTGTCTTAAATTCTTGAATTTTTGAAACTTATTTGAATTTTATGTTTTCTGCATTTTCAAATTTTATCACTTTTTCCACCTTATCTCGATTTAATATTGTTTTCATATTTTTCTCGATTGTTGTTATTGTTTTTAGGGCACGAAGTTATGGATCATCATGGAATATTTGGGAGGTGGATCCGCCTTGGACCTGATGAAGGCTGGTTCCTTCGAAGAGATGCACATCGCTATTATTTTGCGGGAGGTGCTCAAAGGATTGGATTATCTTCACTCGGAGCGGAAACTCCATAGGGACATCAAAGGCAAGCTTTCCACGCGATTGGGCGGATTTGATCGAAAACCGAGACTTAATACGACGAAAACGGCTTTAATTTTTTTTCCCTCTTTCTTTTCGATTTAGCCGCCAACGTGTTGTTATCCGAGATGGGAGACGTGAAATTGGCGGATTTTGGTGTTGCTGGTCAGCTGACCAACACGACCAGCAAAAGAAATACTTTTGTGGGAACGCCGTTCTGGATGGCCCCCGAAGTGATTAAACAGTCTGCGTACGATTCCAAGGTATAACCTCGTCACGAAAAAGAGTTAAATTGTTATTTACGAATTTTATACAGTAGTTTAAAGACGTGATGTTTTTGTTGGAAGTTGAATTATTCGAAATTACTGTATTTTAATTACAGTTTTAAATTTTTGTGAAATATTTAAATTTTATTTAAATTTTATTTTATTTTATGTGGTCATAGTATAATTTAAAATTTGTTGTTTTTATTTCCGTAGGCGGATATTTGGAGTTTGGGAATCACGGCGATAGAGTTGGCTAAAGGAGAGCCTCCGAATTCCGATTTGCATCCGATGCGTGTCTTGTTTCTCATCCCCAAGAACAACCCGCCGCAGTTGACGGGAAATTACACCAAACAATTTAAAGAATTCGTGGAAGCCTGCTTGAACAAGGACCCTGATAACGTGATTATCTCAAAAATATTGATTACTATCGATTTTTTTAAAAAATTGTAATTAATGCAAATGCGTTAATTAAAGTTTGTCGATTTCGTTTTTTAAAATTTCAGAGGCCGACCGCTAAAGAACTTCTTAAGTTCCCGTTTATCAGGAAAGCGAAGAAAAATTCCTACTTGGTTGATTTAATCGAAAGATTTAAAAGATGGAAGGCGCAGGGAAATCGTGGAAGTGACAGCGAATCAGAAGGATCAGATTCGTAAGTTAATAAGCGATTAATTTTACTTTTAAATGGCAGGTCTGCACAGAAAATAATTTGACTAATTTACCGTACTTTTAATGCTGTCTCACTAATTTATGCTGTTTTTAATTTGGTTAATCAATGTCGAAAATTGTTTTGGTCTTTCTTCCCGTCTTTTCGTATTTTGTGATTCGCTCTTCCTCTTCTATTTTTGGCGTTAGCTATCCTTTGGCGTGGAAAATTTTACGGTAGGTAAATCTTTGGGTTCTTTCTCTTATAAAACCTTCCTTCGCAGACCTGTCTTCGTGTCGTAGGTATTAGAACGTGGTTTGTTCATTTTTACTCTCTCGATGTTGTGCGGTGTGATTATTTTACTAAATTTTTTAAAAATATGGTCAAGAATTTAATTTTTATTTTTCTTGTTTGGGTTTGTAGGGATGACTCTAAAGGTGATTCCGTCGCGGACGAACCGTGGAATTTGACGGTGAAAGGTCCGCAACCAATTGAATTGCCAACGGACAGTAATCCAGTGCCGCTACCTAAATACGCACGCGCCAATAGTAACAGCCACAAAGTGCAGAATGGCGAAACGTCGCCAGTCGTTTCCACTGCGACGCCTCACGTCATAATGAGAGATAATAAAACAGGACTGGTGAGTTTTAATTTTTTTTCCAATTTTAAGGGAAATTTTTGACTATCTTCAATTTAATCAAAAAGTGGTTAAATTTTTGTATAAAAGCAATAAAATTGTGAAAATTTGGAATAAAAAGTCTAAAAAGGAGTAAAAACTTGAATTAAAAACAATCATAATATTTGAAAGTAATGGAATAAAATCTGAAAATGCTTCAAAAATTTTCAAAGTAAAACTTCTCACAAAAATTTTAGTTAAAATACACGAAAAAACATTAAGATCTGCTGAAATTTTTCAAATTTTTTTCTATGTAGCCACGGCCGTCATCTGGAGTACCTGTTCATCCGCCCCAAAACAAACATCGCGAGAAAGGAATCGTGGACGGTGACAACCGCAACCGAGAAAAAGAATTTGCGAAATCGTCCTCAGCTGCCAAATCCAAAACTGGAAACGCGGCTACTTGCCTTTCCACCGTCATCCACCCCCTCATGACGGAGGTTGCAGCACTTTTTTTTATCGAAATATTTTTGCGTTTCTCCAGTACTAAAATTAAATTCATAAAAAAATCCTAGTTGCAACGAATGCAGAGGAACAACGTAAAAATGTCCGAAACGTCACCAACGGGAAAAGTCGACGCCATCGAAGAACTTCGCAACGCGTTCGAACACGCCGAACGCTCGTTGCCCGGAATCAGCGACGTCTTCGTCAAAGAAATCTTACACCGGCTGCTTCCCAACTTGAGTTCGCCGCGACTACAGGACACCATGGACCAATTAACCAAGTAAGAAACAGGAAAACGTCGAAGAAGACAAAATAAAATAATAATAAAAAAAGGAAAAAGATGATCGTCCATCTTCCTGTCTTTTGTGTTTTTCTGTTTACGCGTTAAGAAATTCATCTTAAGTTGGTGTCCGCCATTTTTGTCGGTCGTCCGATATCTCGCACCACCTACACCACCATTACTAACTTTAATTAGTCGACCATCCGCACCGCCCACCCATCGAATCAAGAATTTTGCGAAGAAATGGAATTTTGTTTTTGGTTCTTTTTTCGTAGGCAGAAAGGATTAAATTCCGAGTGAAAAAAAAAAAATTTGTGCCTCGTTATGACAATTTTTGTTTTTGTGCTTTTGATTTTTGTTGGAAGAAAACAACATCGGTTTAGTGAATAATAATTATTATAAATTTTTCTTGTCTTTTTGGTGGTAAAACAAAAAAAAACAAAATGGTGAGGACACGAGATAATGTGATAAAGAGACGATTCGTGAGAATTCGTAAACAATTCTCGAAAATTATCGGTTGGAATTTGAGTTTTAACCTCAATATTTTCATTTTTTTTTTCTCGTTTGTCAGTTTTTGGTGCCAGCCATTGGTCAGTTGTGAATAGCTTTTGTCTCCGGCGTCTGTTTTGTCGTATTATTATTGTGTGCGTGTTCGGGGGAATGTTTCCTCGGGGTTGGCTTTGTTTAATCCTCATTCTTTGATAATTTTAGACCACCGCAGCTCGATTTTTTGTTTTTTTGGTTGATTTTTCGTATTATTAAGCCCTTGCCTTGCGAAATTGTTTTTATTTTCAAGGCCACAAAGAGAAAATTATCCTGGATGTTAATTAATACCGAGTATAAATAGTTGATAAATTTTGTTTTGTTTTTTTATTTTCGTGTGTGAAGGGGTTATTGTACACACGTTGGAGTTTGTTTTGTACTTAATTACATTCGATGAGAAATTGTTTGAAGATAACGAAAGGTATTTCACAATGTGATAACACTTTGATGGTGGATCTAATGTCTTTTTGTTTTGTGGGTTTGATAGGGAAATAACCCTTTTCGTTGATTTTTTTTTCAGTTTTAAGATTTTTCGTTTAGTTTTTCTTATTTTTGCGTATGTAGGTTGTATAAAATGTGTGAATGGGAAGATTAAAAAAAAATTTAAGAAAAGTACAACTTGTACATAAGATGATTGATAGAATGAAAATTGGGGTTATCAATAAAAGTTTTTCCCTTTTTCATTCAAATAGGCACCGATTTTGTTTTTTTTATTATTAACACTGCCGTTCTTTTAATTTAACACGTTTTCTTTCTTGGCGGATTTCAACTATTTTAGAATTAATTTAAAGATATTAACATTATACAGAAAAGTCTTACCGGTAATTAATTTACCTTTTCCAAAAGATGATTTCGAAATAATTTACTAAAGAGAGCATCTTCACCTTCTTCAACTCTCGATTCGCTCTTAATTCTCTGTAGAGCAAATTTCTAATTTAGTGAGAATATAAAGAAAATTTAGAAGAAGAAAAAATTGTTTTACCGCGGGTAAATCGCTTAAAGTTTCCGAATCCAAATTTCTCAAGGCGTGAAATAGCGCCACTTTCGTGGCTTGAACCGCTGTAAAGTTTTAAAAATTATTGATTTTTTATTTATTTTTAAGACAGTAATTACGCCTTTTATTACTTGATGGTAATGTCGAAGGTGCCACACATTCTAAAATGGATTCGCATATTTGCGATAAATGCATTTTACCAGGTGCGAAGTCTGCAAAAGCGTCGCGTCTTTTCAGTGATTTCTTGACGTCGACCTACGAGAATAACGAGTTTGGAGTTTGTTTCTCACGTTGTTGATTCATTCGTACCACGTCCTCTTGCGGAATTAGTTTGAAGGTGCACACGCGTTGTTGCGGTACCGGGAGAGAAGTCATCCCCTCTGGAGTGGAGCCAGTCACGTCCAAGTTGAAGTGCACTCTGTCTGTGCCTTTGTCTTTGATTGACGTCAATTTATGACAACTGCAATGGTCCGACTGAAACCAACAAAAGTAACGCGAATAAACCACAAACTACCGACCATTAAGAACCATCTTGAAGTAGACCTAACCCCGACTATGAGAAATCTGTTAATTAATTCCTTTTGATGAAAGGGGTCCGCGTGAAGATCGAGAACTCTGCAACTGGTTAACGAATTTTTTGTTAGTGGAATAATTAGGATTTTGTATAGATTTGTAATACTTGAATTGAGCGTAGCGAATATTTAATTTCGGAACTAAATAATCGCAGATGTCTTCGTGGTAACGACTCGGCAAAGACATGACGGGATTACGAATTAATACCAACTCAATCAACTCGCCCCACGACTTTGCTGCTAATACTTGACACACACGAGAGATCTGGAAATTCATCGACAAAGTTAAGTGTATTTTAATTTAACGCGTAATATTATTTTTTTACCTTATTGTGCTTTAAGTTAAGTTGTTTTAAAGACGGAAATGGCACGTTTTCGTTTTTGTTGTCTTTAAGATATACAACATTTTGTTTAATCCGTTTAGGTTGGGCGTTATCCCTAAACGATGTATCGGATTCGCTTTTATTCATCCACAAATCTTGGATTTTCGTGAGGGATTCTGGCATAATTTCGGATAAATCGTATTTCCTCATTCGTTTTCTCATTAAATAGTGAGTTGCGTTCGTTTCGATAAAAGGCAGACACCAGACTTTGTTGTGTTTCAAACTCAAAGTGATTAATCTGGATGAGAGTAAAGTTTCTTAATTACTCTTAACTTGTATCGAGTTGCTCGACCCCGAGTAACCCACTTCTGGAGTCGTGACAAAATCCTGAAATTATTAGGGTGAGCGATCGAATTGTGATCCAGAATGAGCACTTCCAGTTGTTCGAAACTTTTTTGACTCAATCCACCTGGCAAATTGAAGATGTTGTTGCACGATAAGTCCAAGACTTTCAAACTACGTAAATGACCCAACGCGTAAATTGATGTTGATGTTAGGGCGTTACAAGATAAATCCAACATCTAAATTTAAATTTTTTTTTAATGAAATGAGATTTAAATATTAAATCAGGTTTTAAAAAAATTTAACCTTCCGTTCACCCGGGCTTACGGAGCCTCCCCATACAGCACATTTTTAAAACGCTGTAAGGAGGCATTTACTCTATACAGCAAATTTTTTAAAATGCTGTAAGGTGGCATTTACTCTATACAGCAAATTTTTTAAAATGCTGTAAGGTGGCATTTACTCTATACAGCAAATTTTTTAAAATGCAGTAAGGTGGCATTTACTCTCTACAGCAAATTTTTTAAAATGCTGTAAGGTGCAACTTTCTCCATACAGCAAATTTTTTAAAATGCTGTAAGGTGGCATTTACTCTATACAGCAAATTTTCTAGAATGCTGTAAGGAGCAACTTTCTCCATACAGCAAATTTTTTAAAATGCTGTAAGGTGGCACTTACTCTATACAGCAAATTTTCTAGAATGCTGTAAGGAGCAACTTTCTCCATACAGCATATTTTTTTAAATGCTGTAACAACCAATTTAATGTTCGTAGTAGTGTTACCACCTAGAATCAAATTTGGAACGATTGTTCACGAAAAATTAAGAGATTTAATACTTTCCAAACTGGAAATGGAGATGAAAACTTTTGAATTCCGAACATTAAGTATAGCGGCGAATCCGAGGGCAGCGAATCAATTACCCCAAATTCAGTCAATTAGGAGGGGGGCGTACTGAGACGCTCTGTATGCCCGGGCGAACGGATGGATAACCACCAAAAAAATTACTTTGAGTTTGGAAAAATCCCCTTGAGAAATAGAAACGTGAGATATACCGTTTAAAGGTAATAATAATTCTATCAACCGAGGACATGATCGGAATAGTTCTACAAATTTTTGAAAATTAACAAAAATAAATAATTTTTTAGTGATATTTTACAATGTGAAATATACCTAAGCCAAATTTGTTATCTCCCGCGTCAATACCAATGACGTTTTTCCACGACTGGAGAACATTTTTCTCAACCTGCGTAATAAAGTAACATTTTTTAATTTAAAAAGACAAAATTGAAATTAATAAACAACAAATTCACGAAACTCTTGACAGGCCACGGCCTGAGATATTTATGTAGAGCGCTTCTTTGGTTTGAAGAGCAGAATAGTACGATTTCTATAAAATAATTACAATTAATGAATTGCTACTTGTAGATTCCAATATAATTACGAGTGAGCCCGGATCCAGAGCAGTATCTTTTGTCAATTTACCGTCGTGCGCTAAAACTGATAGATTTGGAAAAGATCTGACGCGTAAAGCACTCGCGATGTCAGTAAGTTCGAAGTCGGAGTTTCGTAAAGTTGGAGCCGTAGTGGAAGTTACTGAAGTTGATTTTCTAAAAGTGGTCGAAGACAATGGATCTGATCTTGACGACCGGAGCCGAAGGCCCGCAAAAGAAGTATCTATGAGTATTTCACTTCTTGATTTAAAAATATTCTTTACTACAAGCTTTTTTAAAAATTACTTCTGCTGGTTTTCAAAGTGTTTTCGACACTCATGATTTCGTCAGAGGATGCATCCGAAATGTTCAAATCTTTCGCGGAACTAGAAGTCGAGCCTAAACCTTCGTGTCCGGCTTGAGGTTGAATCGTCAGGTTTTCCCTAAACTCCATTTTGTTTGCTCGTGTTGCCTTGGAAACGGAAAGATGAGCATGGAAGCGTTATTGTTTATTGAACGAGTTTCGAAAAATCGTCAAACGTCGGCACTACGATCTCCGATAACGAGATACTGTAGTTTTGCTGGGTATTCTATCCGTATGTGAACACCGAATTTTGCGTGTACCTCGTACATTAGGCGCACCGCGTACATTGTAGCCACCAACTCCCAAACAACAAAACCACACTGTTTTGACCACCTGGAAGATTCATGATCTGAGCGTTAATTTCGCCCCAAAAAAGTTTTCTAAAAACCCTGGATTCTCTTTATTTTCAGTGTAAAATTTAAGAATGAAAAGAATTTTTTTCTCCAAAACGGTGACATAGAAAGCAAAACTACGACTTGGATGGTAATCAGGAAGGTAAAACGCATCCGATTATGTAAAAAAATCAGCATCAAAATTTT
>JAQIWS010000182.1:0-39619 GCA_034696085.1 Stigmatogaster subterranea | reverse complement strand
GGCCGGTAGGCCGGTCGGATAAGGTTTTTATCTAACCGGTAGGCCGGTTGACTGAAGTTTTCACCGGGCCGGTAGGCCGGTAGGCCGGTAGGCCGGTCGGATAAGGTTTTTATCTAACCGGTAGGCCGGTTGACTGAAGTTTTCACCGGGCCGGTAGGCCGGTAGGCCGGTCGGATAAGGTTTTTATCTAACCGGTAGGCCGGTTGAATAAAATTTTTATTCAACCGGCCCCCGGTTGAGTAAGGTTTTTACTCAACCGGCCCCCGGTCGAATATCCTCTGCCCACTGTTGAGTGGTGGCGCGCGAAGCGACAGCAAACTAAAGGTGTCGATTTTTGAAATTAAACTGAAAAAATCTTTGGCCAAAGACACAGAATAAAATATAGCGTCAAAATTAGATCTCGACTTTTTATTTAACTAAAATTCGTAAATTCGTTTACAAGTGCATCTGTTTAATAAAAATTTAAACAAGTGTGCAAGTTTGCTACAGGTTAAAAAACTTTTTGCAATTAAAAAAAAAACGAGCAAGCAACGGAAATTCGTGTAAAATTCACTTTACACAAATTTTACATTAAAAAAAATAAGTCAGTCTACGCGTCAATTTTGCATAACTGCCCATAGTCCTTTCTCTTTAGAAACAGTGACACAAAACACGTTGTATTCGAATTTGCAAACTAATTACTTCGCCTAGCTTTAGAGATAGAATTCAATTGATCGAACACAATTTATAACCAAACAATTTTTTTTTTAATTACAAGTTGCACTACTGTGGTTATTTTGCATAATAAAACTTGAGTACCCGAACTGTACTTTACATTTAGACAAATGAAATTTCTTATTCACATCGTAAAGAATGAAGTAGACACGATGAAACGAAAATAAATGTAAATTGAAAATTCGCACATTGAGTATTAATCTGAGCATTATTTAAACAAGATTTTGACGAGAAAATGCCATCATCATTTACAAATTAATATTAGCAAGCGTAGCAACTTTTATACTTTGAAGATTATTACACACAGTGGCCGTGGCAATAAATGCGTGATAAATGCGTGATAAATAATTTATCACAGAATTATTAACTACTTACTTCATTGATCTCAACATTTAAAACCACTTAAAGAAAACAACAGAACTAACCAAAAGTAAAATAAACTGTATATTTCAGGCGCACGTAGAACATTTATTCAAGCAAAATTTAGCACAATCTCTGCTAGAAATTGTTTGGTTAGTAGCAATCTAAGACAAAATTTAGTATTTACACCCAATAATTTTATCATATACAGTGAAATAAATTGTGAAATATTGTCTTAGACAATAAAATGTTGTTAATGTGTTTATAAATCACAAGCAAGAATTAGTAACCATCAATGAGTTAGGTAATCAAAATTTAAAAAATTATTATATCTTGTTGAACGGCATATTTTAAACAAAAATCTTAATTTTTCAATGTAAATTAGATCAAAGAATCGGTTATTACAACACCTCACGCGCACAAAAATATAGCAGTTGAATAAATGAGCGATCAGTTCTTCAGAAAAATATATAAACTGCCCTCTACTGAATTAACCAAAGCAAAAATAAATAAAGTATGTCAATTTAACTTATAAATCAACTTTTGCTTGGTACAAATGTTTGAACCAAGATGGTATTGCGTGGTTAATTCCACTTGTACAATTAATTTAAGCCACTACCATTACAACGACACACAGTATTTAAAATTTAAGATAAATAAAATGGAGCTTTAAAAAAGCAAAAAGCAAAAAGCAAAAATTACCAAGAATGTGAAATTAATTTTTTACTTGCGAGATAGGTGGCGTTTAATTAAGATTTTTTCCCCACATTCCTGTACATGAACGCGCCTACAAAATTTTTAACTGTCACAGTTGAGTACTGTAATTAATTGTAAATCATGGTGATGATCGGTGGAGATCACGGTAACGTAAGTTTGAAAATGCGTACCAGTACAAATACGTAAATTATTACCTCGAGCAGAAATTTAACATTATTTTACGTAGATGTTGCCACAAAAAATATTTTTCATTTACGAGTGATCAATGTAATTAGCAACTGATATACAGTTCGAAGCGATTGATTCCAAGCACAAAATAAATTACATGCTTTTGTAATGAAAATAATTTAGTACGGCTGAACTCGATATTTTCTGGTAATATTGTTTTAACACAAATTTTTACAACCATTATCTGTGAATTGT
Source organism: Stigmatogaster subterranea (assembly GCA_034696085.1). Classification (NCBI taxonomy): domain Eukaryota; kingdom Metazoa; phylum Arthropoda; class Chilopoda; order Geophilomorpha; family Himantariidae; genus Stigmatogaster; species Stigmatogaster subterranea. Next base: position 37,405 of record JAQIWS010000182.1, on the reverse strand, counting down.
AATGGATTAAAATACGTGGAAATGGTTACAAAGTATTTCGAATATTTGCAGTACATTTTACAAAATGTGGAAACGATAAGCCAAGAATGTAAGTTTGCTGCAGGTTAAAAACTTTTTGCAATCTTTTTAATGACAATACCAAAATGTGTCTGAGGCTCTGCGACGTGTACCCAAGAATCGAGAATAAAAATTTTAAAAGTGGTTTCAAGAGTAGCTAGCACAAACGGAGACGATTTTTACCAATAAAACATACTAGTCTTCTAATTTTAAAAACAACCAATCAATTTTCTCAGCTGTAGTTATGTTTTCCAGTTTCAAGACCAAGTTAAATGCGATAAATACGTACTGGTACCCACATTTTAAATAGATTCAAATACTTATCTGTGTACCGGTATTTCATTCTATAAAAGTACAACCACACAGTAGCATAATAAGAATATTTAAAGGCGTTTTGTTCTAAAATTTCAGAACGGCGTAAGAAAATTCGTTTGTAAAAAAGGAAAAAAACTCAGCATTGCCCTTGGTAAATTCAAGATGACTACAAATATTGCCAATATTATAATAATAAATTTACTAATGTTGAGTAGTAAAATATTGCAATTAAAAAATTAATTTCAGTTTAAATTTTTAAAAATTAACGATTTTTAACGATTCCAGTCTCTCGATCACAACGCAAGTTGGAAAAAAGTATTCAGTCAGCGATTGATAAACGCTCTCACGCAAACTACAGACTTAATATAACTTAGCTATAACAAAATATGGTGTATACATCATTTTGAACGATTTCCTACCGAGTTAGCATTAGCTAACTGTTGCTAACTCTGGTTCTAATGGAAAATCCATGATAAAACATCCAGTTATCCATCGTAAAAAACGGTAAACAGTCAACAGGTTAGGTAGCAAAATAATTCCAAAAATGTAAAAATCAAATTAATTGATACAAAACAAATTGTGACAAATTTGCTGAAAATGTTGTCATTTAACTCAACGAAACGGACTATTTCCCACGATTGGTAAATTAATTTAAGTACATTTAAATTAATTTATCAGAGGAATAAAATTAATATCTTCGAAATTTGACACCAATTTATCAATAATGTTAACGGCTCAGAAAACAACTAAACCACTAAAAACGGGTTGGATAAACTTTAAAATTAGACTTACAGTAATGATTCGGTATACCAAAGAGAAAACCACAACATTTTTAAACAAACAGGAACTACACCGTTGTAGTTCGGATCATAAATCACACGTAATCACAGCAAATGAATCGAAAATCACAAAAGTTATCAAGTCAGCACAAATAGTAACCAAATTGAATAATTTATTGCGGTCATCGATTAAAAATCGATCAAATCACAATTTTAAAATATAAAAATTAATTACCGTAATTAATATTTAAGTATAACTTAATCATTTACCAATGATATTGTACGCTTTCCACTGCATACAGCAGCGGAATTTATTCATCAAAATTTAAAAACTCAACGTAGAACCATTTGCCACACGTGAGAATACGGATAAAATAACAGTAAATACAACCAAATATTATTAACAGCGTCAAAAACATTTCAAAGGCCTACTTTCTGAAATTTCTGAAAAGTTACTAACGAAAATTCGCTTTCGTATCAATTTCTTGTGTGAAATTGCGCATAAAACATTTTTTGAAATTTCCAGAAATTTCCGGCATTTACAATAAAATCAAATGTACCGTAACAAAGATATTTTCACGGTATTCGTTAGCATTGAGAACTAAACAGCATAATAAAATTTTCTCCTACTCCAACAACGATTGTAAACTGAACTGAACTGAAATGAATCGAATCGAATTCAATTAGCTGCAGTTTCATTTGAGATTTAAATCTAATTTACAATGTATGAAGCAAATGAACTTACGCAGATGTTGATTTCAAAATTTGTACACAAATTAAAATCAAAACCAAAATAAAATTAAATCCCTTATTTAGAAGATGAAATAAGGGATTTTATTTTATTTTGTGACCTCAATTTTTTACTCCATTTTGTAAAAAATTTAAAATTAGTAAAAATTACGGAGTATTAAATTTATTCAAAAAACTAAAATTCAAACAAAATTTTTCAATTTCACTTATCATCAATAAATCTTGCACGTAGCTCACAATTAATTGCTGACGCACAAACCAAAATATTCTCACAAAGTTCTGTTCACTTTACACCAGATTAATTTAATTTTCTCTACGATTGTCAGTTTTGTGAATTATTTCTTCCGATGATGGCAAAATAACATCGGACAGCCTTACACTGATTGATAACTTGAGAATTGAGAGATAATGAGGCAATAAATAAATTTTCAACTGAGTTTTCACACAAAGCTCTAAAATGGTTAAGGCAACGTAAATAAAATGGAGCTCCTTTTAACACAACCCAAAAAAATAATTTTATGCATTGGATAAAGTTGTTGGAGGACCCCCATCATACAGGAAACGCCAAATCCTGGCTGCGCGATTTCCGTGATGGACGATGATCAGCACACAGGAAAGTACCCACGGGAAGATGTACCTTTTCAATTTGATTGCAAATACATTTACCGTATATAAAGCTGTATACTCATCTAATACTCAGTTTCAGTTTCTGTTCAGTTGCGTATTTAATAAAGAAACTGTGCCAAAAATAAAAGATTGTTTTAATTAAATTTTTTGGCCACTAGAGTTCGCTAAGTGCTGGATAATATTTGAAAACAAACATTTCAACAATGCTATTAATCGTGACATACTATAAATGGTGGTTTATTTAACCGTTCTAATTTTTTTAATATACCGGTGTAAACTTGAGGTATTTGGTTAATTAGTGCACCTATTAGTGCACCTATACTGGTTGGTTGGTGAGCCTTTTCAGTAGAAAGTATTGGTTGATGAGTGAAATTACTTATTACGTAAAAAAAATTTTCTTATATCAAACGAAGGTGCCCAAGTACTAGCGCCATCGAAATTTTTGAAAACTGGATTTAACGTGATTTGCACGAAAGCTGTTCATATAATACAGAATACAGTAAGTACAATTTTAATGATTATTCAGGTAAATATCAATTCAATTTCTTACAAGTGGCGCATTGAAGATTATTCTTCTTTCTGGCACTATCACGCTGCGATTACGAGCGAAAAATTCAGGATTAGCGGTGTTAGCAACGTCGATTGGTAAGTACAAAAGTATCACAAAACGATTTTTGCTTTTCATTTACCATTTAGTAATTTTGATATTTTGTTCTGCGTACTCAAGGCAATTGGAGCTGCACCCAAAAGGTTGCGCTATTTGTTAATGCAATGTTTAGCGAACCAACTGAGATTTGTTCTTCCGTCGCAATCTCTATTTTTCGCATTTACCGGGTGGTTTGTTGTTTTTGTCTAAAATTAACAACCATTCATAATAATTCACAATAATTTTCAATATTATATAGTAAAAAAACAACTTCAAGATTTCACATTTAGCAACAATAACAACAGGGCCGGATTCGAGAAATTTATCCGAAGAAAAATCATTCATACGCCTGAGAACGAGATTTTGCTGAATCAAGCTCTGCACGTCGAATGCGAAGTAAGACAAAACTTTAACCCACTCTTGTGGTAATGCAAACCATGTATTTATTCAATTTGCTTTACGTAGATTAAGTGGCTCATGGACATGGTGCACCAAAGTAAATCCGTCGATTTACAGCTACCAACGGACTCAGTTGGAAACGACTTTTTGGACGTTGTAAAAAACAATGACGCTTTAACCTTTTAATTGTGACTCGTTGCGGGGGAGTGACGTGCAGCTTTGGTCACTGTTTTAAAAGCGTATTAATATAGTCTTGTGACACCTATGTATTTTAAGTATTTAAGTTTACTCCTAAGAAACACGAGTTTTTGTGACGGGTGTTTGTGGCATGCGTATTCTCATTTTCATCTGGCGAGTGTTTTGAATTACTGAACCTCGAATATTTGAGTTTGCTCACCACTTGCTAACGCGAAACTTACACGTGTAAAAGTTCAGCAAACAACAATGATGTGACGTTCAGACTTACAGTTTAAAATAAGAATTAACCCAAAATAATAAATTAAGAACTAAGTTTGAAATTATTATATAAATTGTTATAAAATTTAAAATAAAAGTAAAAACCTGTAAAATTATAAAAATTAGCAAACAAATAGAATTAAATAATTAAAGAGTAGAAGGACATTGAAAGGTAAAACGAAAAGCTCAAATTCAAATGTTAATTGTGTTTAACGCTAAATTCGTTTTCATACCACAATCTTTTGCTTTAAATTATACCGTACATAAGATATTTTGAAATTCTCAGAACTAAAATAAAAGCAAAAATACTGTGTACGAAATTAGGTATCACATTGCAAACATATTTTCAAACTAAACACTTAATAGTTCGTTGTTCGACGTATTTTTTACAATCGTTGAACATTAAAAGTAAACACGAAAAAATCAAAATTGAGAAATAATTATTTGACAATTTTGATTTTTAGCGAGAAATTTTTTACTGTAGTGTACATCTTTAAATATGCGACAACAAATAAAAGGTCTAAAAAAATTAAATTTTACGTTGTCACCTGCCGTTAACACACGTTTTCTCACTGCTGCTCGCAGTAGATTAAAGTAATACATGTCTCCTGCTACAGACGGATTCAAATAAATATTAAAAACCAAAACCGACAGATTCGGTAATTGAAATTAAACTAGAAACTCTTTGAAGAAAGATCAAAATTTCTAAAAACAAATTATTTTGTCTAACGTAAATACAAAAGTATCTCAATATTCAATATTACTATTTTGAAGTTAAATTAGACAAGTTCTAAACATAAACGGTCATCACCGGGCGGTGCAAGCAAATAAATATCAACGTTAAACCCGAAAAAAGTGTCATCTTCCGAAAATTACGGAGTAGTAAATAACCAAGAAAATAAGAAAACGATGTTGTCACTGTCGACAAATGTCTGAAGTTGTTAATTTGGAGGTAAGCAGATTAAGAAAACCAGTGAAATTTTTTAGAATTCTTAATGAATGTAAAATTTACGCCTAGGTAAAAACAATTTTTATTCACGTGAAAAATTTAACGAATGCCTCCAAAAAGCAACTTCAGCATAAGTTAATTAAATTAAAAATTTCTAAAATACAGTAAATTCAAGAACAAAATATTCAACTAAATCAGTTTTGTTTAAATAAATTACCAACATAAATACCAGCTGTTTAAGCTAAAATAGACTCTCAGATCAGCTTTACTTTTCTGCGTAGTCAACATATCTGTTCAGGCATTCGTTACAACAACACCAATTTTACGAGACCTCCCAAAGAAAATCGCGGGCACTGCCATACTGTAGAACCAATTTGAATATCTTCGTTACAACTCTTGAGATGTGTCGTTACGTTATAGACTTGCTGTAATGGAAAATTGTCCACACAGACTTGATTTGGCACTGTCAAACTTTCATTTCTTTCGAAAAATGATGCTAGAACATTGCTCCATTTTGACTTCACAGTGGTTTCATCCAAATGGAGCACTGCTCTCGTAGATGGCCTCACCACTGTCAAATTATGTCAAATGTAAACCGCAGAATATACAAGTATTAATGTTGAACGGGGGGAAATGTGTACATATGAGGGATGAGTTGCTCTTGATCGAATTATTATCGACTCGCATTATCGCATCCGTCGCCATTTCCCTAACGAAAACTAAATTTTACAATAAAAATTAAAGCATAGATAAAAATACAGTAGTAAAAGTTTTGGAATAATTCGAAAGTGGGTAATAGAAGTGTTGAACATTTACGAAGAGCAGTATTTACGAATTACATAGCTCGAAACGATGCAATTTCTTATGTTTACAATATATAAAAATTAAACTTCGAGAAATAAAATAAGAAAAGAATAATCTTAATCCTCAATCAAAACACTTTTTTACAAAAGTCAAATCAAGTGTTACGATTTTTTTGCTCAAATTCAGGAAAGAATTACCTAATCTTTTACACGTACCGGTATGAACTGTAACTATCAATTACAAATGTCAAATTTCAGAAAAATTGCATACGAAAATCGTTTTCGTCTCACAATTATTTTGTTTGAAATTAGGCATTAAATATGCTGTAAATTGTACAAAAATCCTCCGAAATTACAACAAATTCACAGATATATCACAGTTGCAAGGAATACGATAATTAATTTATAACATCAAAAACGAAAACTCGACAACTTAGTAAAATTTTTGAATAAATTTTACACGTACCCCGTAATTAATTGTTAACACAAATATTCCGACACAAAATTATCAAATTATTAGTTAGCATTAAAGAATGTACACAATCTATATTGAGCAAAAATTATGTAATCTCAGTGAAATAACTCAACAGGCAATCAGAGACGGTTAACAATTTCAAAATTTGCTGTTAAATCACCAAAGTTATTTTGAGAGTTAAATACCGTACTACGAAAACTTGGTTTGAGCGATACTCACAAAAAAATTTTAAAGGTAAGAAATTTTTTCCAGGAAAAATATTTTGTGTGTGTAGAAAAATATTTCTTCTGTTTATCGCTTTTGATTACGTAGTAACGGATGAACAATATATGTAAATCACGGAAATATTTGACAACTATTGTTTACAATTCAGGCGACTTTGCGAACAAAAGCTTAGCAATGTACTTAGAGTACTGTATTTTCATTTAGGCAGCAAAGTAATTCCATCAAATGAATACAATCTCTCCGCAAGCAATTTAAACGTGTTCTGATTCAAATTGCACAAGTAAAGACAATTGAATTTTTAAGAAGTGGTGCACAAAATGTTATGCTACAATTTTGTAAACAATCTTTATCATATTAGGTTTTGTCAACGGATTAAACAAAAACAAAATAAGCACTACTTTTTCCTCTCAAGTGTTCACATTTTTTAACTAAAACATTCTAAATTGAGACTGTCAATAAAAATAAGAGATACAGTATTAACAAGGAGTTGGTATACAACTCCTTGGTATTAAGGTAAAAAAAAATTTGTAAATGCGTTTAAACGCTGACTGTCACAATGATTTACACATGTTACAAAGTAAGGTTAACAAAGTTATAGAGGACAGCTTGCACGGGGTTAACTACAAATGATAGAGCTGTGAAAATTCCGAGCATAATTTTGGCAAACTGGCACAAGAACATCGCAAATTTTCGAATTTTACAAGTTACTTCAGTTGAACATTAATAAAAATTTGTGCAAAATTCAAAATTGGAAATTATCTTTCAATTTTCAATTTCCGCGAAAATTTACAAAAATTTACAAAAAGTTACAAAAATTTAAATACTCGTTAGAAGTCAGAGTACTGCAACACACAGAACCGTATTAAACACGAAAAATTTTCGTGACATCTTCAAACAGATGACACTGACTACATTTTTAATTTAAATTTGATTACTTTCTAAAATCAGTCAAAATACACTTCATAACCTTGTCAAGTAGTAACCAAACAAAATTAACAACGTTAACTTTAATTAGTCAAATATCTCTTAAATTGCAGGTTTGTACTAAAATCTTAATTTTTGAAGTCGGTTATTACTGCAACTGGCCGACTAACACAAAATTACCAAATTATTACAATTAGCATTAAAAAACGTACGCAATCAAAATTGAGCAAAAATTATGTAATCTGAATGACACAACTGCGCGTATACTAAGGCAATACCCACGACGATTAACAATTTCAAAATTTACAGCTTAATTTAATTTGCAATTCAAATTCAAAACTCCACAACCAGTTTCGAGTAGGTTTCAACTTGGAATTATATTCTCGCATTTCCGTGAATAAAATTTGCGGTTATCGATACAAATCTCATCCACTGCACAAATTTCTTAAAAATTTGTACAAATTCCAACTTGAACCAATGTCAATACAAATAAACACCTGTACTAAGTCCAAAAAAAATTTGTACAAATGTTTACAAATGCGTTAGACTTTGTCACAATGATTTAGTAGTAGTAATGGAATTTTAACGTCGCCCTAACATCGAGGTCACAAGGCAAATTTAGGTGGAACGGTAATAATACCAGATAATAAAAATTAAAACATTCATTTTAAACAAAATTTAAAGCAACTAAATCGAAAATTAATGTGTACGTGAAAAATTAAATTGAAAAATTATTTTACAATTTTGATTTTCAGAGAAAAGTTATGGATAGTTACAAAAATGTAAACACTTGGTCTGTGATAGGAGAGTACGGTATTACAAGATAATTAGTTTACTGTATTTGACCTTACAAGCAAATAACAAGTACTCGAATTTCTAATATTAATATTAGAAATTCTGCGACGTAAAAACGGCTTTGTAAATCAGCTCTAAAAATTTAAAGTACAAAAATTGAATATTAAAAGAAATATATTTAAAATTCAACTTTGACTAATAATTATTACACAAATTTTGAATTTTTGGCAATAAATTTTACAACTGAAATCGACCGATACCGTCAAATTACATTTACCGGCATTGAAAACTTTCTAGTCATTAATTAAGATATAATCTACGTGAAATAAATAATAAATCTACAATTGTGTTTTGGTGGAAACTGAAAATTTCAAAATTTGTGCACAAATGAAAATTCTAAATTCTAAAAATTATGAAAATTTTTATTCGTAGTTGAAGAGAACAATTTGAAATAAAATTTGTTGTTAAACCTAGATCGACCAGGGATCGTATAAGAAGGTTAAAATAACGGTAATATTTAAAATATTAAACCTTTTGTAAAACCGAATGCAGTTCGGATAGAATAAGTCGGACATTTACACATTAAACGAGTTTCGAGCACGTTGTGCCAAAATTCGTTTATTATTTACATACATAACGTATAAAACGATATTCGCAAGGATCACGATGTACAACGATAACATACTCATCAACTTTTCAAAGAAGATTTGGAGTTATGGAGAGCATTGGCTGAGTCATCCGTTGAGCTGTGTGGCGATACGCGTTCCGAACTCCGCACAACATGGATGGAAGTACGAGTTTCGTCGTTGTCATCAGAGATCCTCTTGGGCTGAAACGCCCGAAGCGCCAATAAGCCGAAAGTGGCTGTAATCGAAACTAAATTGGAAAATGTTCGAAGACCAGAATTTAAAATTTCTGTTATCGTCCTCACGGAGAGGATTTCTATAAAAGTTTAACGTGAGGACAGGTAGTGAGAAATCTACCGCAAAATTATACATACTCTTCTTGTCTCTGTTTCCATTTTCACATTCCCATGAACAAAATTTGCATTTGTCGGTTTAAATCTCACTCGTGTAATACCACCAAAAGCAAATTATTTTAATTTAAAAAAAAAAAACCATCACAAGCTATTTTTGAAATAACAACAAGCCTTCCTCCTCCTTTTGAGTTAAAGTTTTTTTAAATTACAAAAAATTGAATGCTCGACAGACGTAAAACTGAACTTGTTAAATATTATTATCCTACAATTTTATAGCTATTTCCAATAAATCTTTCACGAAAATTCTTAAGTACGTTCTTTGAATCTGATTCAACCAGTTGTCTTCTTCTAGTTACACTTTCAGGTCAATATCAGCTCACTCGAGTACACTTCAAAGAAGAAATAGATGAGAGAATCCAAACATTCTCTTCACCTATCGTCCTCTGTGAAAAATAATTTAAATCTTTCGCTAAAAATTAAAAATTTCCGTGTCTAAACATGCAACACGCTTTTAATGTGCTAAACCATTGCAGCAATCACATACTGAAATTTGAATTTTCTGCACGGCATTCCTTCATCAATGAAAAATTACTTGTAACCAAGGTTACAAATCTTTGATACGGAGTAATTTAAGTACACTATTTACAGAGAGGTTGACTATTTTTTACCTTAAGCTAATTAATTTTAGTTTAGTGACGTCGTTGATTTTCGTGTCGGAATACGAAAACGTGTTTTTAAAATGCCAAAAATTCAAAATAGAAAAAATTATGTCCTTTCATAAATTACGTCACGCTCCAAGAGGGGACTGAAAAAGCCAAGATTTTACCGCGACGCAATTTATGAACAGCCTCTAAAATTACAACAACTTAGCTCGATTGTGTGTAGGAGATCAGATCCTTAATTCGAGCTAAAATTTTAAACACAATAAATCTCAATAAAAGTAACGATATAGACCTAAAAAAAAAGGATAGACTTTGTTTGAATAGAAATAATCTTTTCCAATAAATATTGAATTTTAAAAAAGGAAGTATAAATAAGAATAAAAAATGTGTAGCAAACGAGGGATGCGTTATTCATGAATAATTGTCGATTCACGTTAGCTCATCCGTCACCGTAACTAAAATCACCAAAAATTAAATGCTACAATTTTTATCACGCTTAGATAATAATAATAATTGCTATAATTTATTCTTCTCGCGGAAGGTTCCAAAAACATCGTCGGACTATTACAACGCAAAAAAATCTTTACCACTTACAAACAGAAATATTTACCAATACGGCAATAACACTGTTCGAAACTGAAACCGTAACAAATTTTTCTTCGCCCCTAATCAACACAATAATAACTCGTACGACAAAAATTCCCATATGTCCAACGTAAACGGGTAAAAATGTAAAATAACGCTAAAAAATATTTAAAGGCTTGTTCGATCAAATTTATGTCGACTCAAGTTATTTCATCCATTGCCAATCACTTAACAAAACCTAAAATTGTGCACTAAAATTTAAGTATTGCCATTTCATCTCACTTAGATAGTGAATATAAAAGTAGCATTAGATCGAATAAAAATAAAGAATACTTTGTGGTAGTCAAATATAATGGTGTTCTGAATTCACTGAATTCAAGAAAAAATTATCCAACCGTCACTTACTCAAAATTCTGAACTACATAAGAATCATTTTGTAACTCAGTATAGTTTTAAATTGTAAGATAAAACAAGTAATTAACTACAATTGTACAAATATTCTTATTGATGTCAACTACAATTTCACAATTTGTGCTCAAATTCAGCATAAACATTATTTAAAAAAACTGATGACATTCGTAAAAAAATTACCGAAGACAAAAAATATTTTTTGTCCTCATACTAATTTTTAAAAGTTAGTAAAAACTTTCTAAGGAATACAGATATAAATTATAAGAAGGAAAATAAAGCAAATAAATTAAAAACCGCATAAAATCTCCAAGTCAGCTTAGCCATTAAACTTAATTTATAAATAAAAACTCGTGCCGTGTAAATGAACAAGAATTTTACTAGAAATGACCTCGTAACTAAACAACGATTCATTAATATTCCTAATTATAAATTTGTACACTACGAGTCCTAGTTTCATCCCATACAATTCAGTTACTTTAGAGGTTAAATCTCTTAAGATTCATCGCAAACCGTCATTATGTAGCAACATATTTTACAAATAAATTACAAAACTGGCTTCGCAAAAGTTAACGCATTTATTTAAAATTGATTAACGGAGGTTTTTATGAGAAAAAAGTCTAAGCACAGTAAATTTTACCTTAAATAAACTTTTGGTCAAATCTCAATCTTAAACACTTACCGTACGTTAACAAAAATATTGTGCACGATATTTAGTGCTTACACAGTAATTGTATCACATAAAATAAATTGTAACGTGTTATCTCAGACAATAAAATGTTATCAAAGCAACAAAACATAACGGAGAAATAGAGAATTGTAAAACCCACTGGCGAGTGGAATTCGATTTATGCGATTTTTTTTCATCTCCCCTTCCCTTATAAATCACAAACAAGAAGGGTCAATACAAATATTACACAATGTTGGCAAATGTTGCACTGATTTTCAAATAAAAGCTGTGAAATTGCGTTACATTTTACAGTTAGCAAAGTTTTCTGTTCATTTAAATACTACTTCAACTGCAAACAGACGCGGAATTTACTCAACATAGAACACCAAGTAGAGTCATTTGCCACACACGACAACACGGTTAAAATGACAGTGAAATATTTTTGATGCTATTAGTAATACTTTGTTGTATTTAAAGGCCTATTTTCTGAAATGTTAGAAACGATTGTGAATTCTTCTCATGCTAACAGCTGCTAACATGAAATTAACTGTATTCAGTTGCTAACTGAATACAGTTATTTAAATTTAATTTACAACGTTTAAAACAAATAACTACAATTGTACTAATAAATTTATGCAGATATTAATTTCAGAATTTGTACACAAATTAAAATCAAAACGTGAAATAAGGAATTTTATTTTATTTTGTGACCTCAAATTTTTTACTCCGTTTTGTAAAAAATTTAAAATTACGGTAATAAAAACCTGTTAAATTTATTCAAAAAGCTAAAATTGAAACGAAATTGTTCAATTTTACTTACCATCAATAAATCTTACACGTAGCCCACAATTAATTGCTACCACACAAACCAAAATATTCTCATGTACAGTTCTGTTAACTGTACACCACATTAAGCAAATTTTCTCTAACTGCAGAAATTTAAAATGTTTAAATTGGTTTGCTTGCAACTGATTTTGCAATGCGTAGAACAGCAGGTAACCACCCAAAATACTTCACATTAAAACTTTACTTACAACGTCAATTTCATCAGTTTGCTCACAAACGTGACCGACAATTAAAAATTAATCAGTCAAATGTGCGAGTTTACTGATACTGTATTCAAAAAACACTTGTAACACAAAGCGATGATTTGTTTTGCTGAGGTTAAAAAGAATCTTTACTCTATACAACTATCTACAGTTCTACACTACCAGTAGAGCAAAAAAAATTGCTTGGAAGGAGGGAACCATTGGAGTCTGACGGAATTTATTACTTAATTAAATACCATTAAATAATAGAAGCACGTAATAAAAATTGCAAAATGTTCCAAGAATATTAAGTTTTAAAATATTAACACGAAATACGGAATTAAAAACAAGAAATTAATTCACACGTCAAAGCAAACAAACCAGATGAACCGAAAAACGCAAAAAAATGTCTTAAGTCAGTACTTTGTCGTTTTTTGTGGTCATCGATTCAATCTGACTGTTATACTGTACTATGTATACAAGCAAAAATTGAGAGAGAGAGTCATGGGAGCCTAATTATCTTTCAATTTGGTTTAAAAATAGTAAAAAAATGCAATGATGTTTACCTAATAAAAAGGTTTTGTAAATCGGATAAGCAGTCAACATTCACGGAATAAACGAATAGCGAAAGAAAATATGTTTTATACCACAATTATTCGACTGCTAATATTGCGAATAAATGTTCAGAGATTCTCGCACACTGCAATAGGTATTATTGTGTTATATAAGTACAGTCAGAAGTTACATTATACAGATTACGTGAATTACAATAGAAGGATCAACCATAATTTCGAAACTCAAGATTCGAATACCTTAAATAGCTTTAGCAGGCATTAATTACTACAAAAGCGAAAACCAACGAATATAATTGTGGAAAATAAAAACTAATTTTCGTTCGCAATTTTTCTAAAATTTTAGATAAAAAATCTTTAGATATTTTTTGTTGGTACCATTAATATTTAATTGTGTGTCAACTTTGTCTATAATTGAGTATAAAATGCCCAATTTCCAATAAAATAATTTATTTTTTTCATGGAGACGTCGAAATTTCGACATCAAAAATTCCATACTAAAAACGGAGTTTTATCATCTCAATCGATAACTTAGAAACCAGAAATTGTCATTTCTGTCAAAAGTTAACACCTACATTCAATGACACAAAGTGCTTTGAGAGCGGTAATAAATCAAGTACGCACTGTCAAAGGTAATTTAAACATTACCAGTGCAACATTTTCTGAAGTTACAAATCTGCCGATATTAAAAAATAACTATGTTGTAACTACACTACATCAAACGTAAATAACTGGCGTAGAAATTGAAAGTGTTAAGGATATTACTTTCCAGTAAATGTTACTAAATGATATTATCACGCACGTATCAAAAATTGTAAAATTGTCTTACACAATAAACTACTGACATTATGGTCTGAAAAATTACTCACATAACCACCTGTTTGAGAAACATTTCACTGTAAATTTAAATTTGTGTGCTGTACGTATGTTTAAATTGATAAACTCTTGACAATTAAACATGTTCTGTTCTCTCAGTTTGAGTGACGACGTAAAAATCAGCACTGGATTTCAATCCACTGTACTGGTAGAACGTTATTCATAACACAGCTATACAATTCCACAATAATTTAAGCTAATAAATGTGTGTAAATTTAAAAATTATTGATACACTAGGAAAAATTTCTGAAACCACGAAATATTTTACATTTAAAAAATATTTGGCTTTTGAAGGGTTAATGCTTGTGTCATCCAAAAACACCATACAGCAAAAACTACAACCTATAATAATAATAAATATCAAATAATGACTGTCAGATGAAAAACCACATGGAAATTTTTTTGCTGAATTGGTTTTTCGTACTGTTACCTTCGATGAATTTCCTTGAGATTAATTTTTATGTATTAAACCAAACTGTCCAAATCAGCTTAGACATTAATCAGGGATAATGGATTAAATTCGTAAACAATAAACGCAGTGACCCTGTGACATTTAGCACACACGGGTATTTCTATTACTGTTCAAATACAAATTTTCATCTCGATCTTAAAATTCAACTTCGAACCCAAGCGATACCCACTGGTCTATGGGTAAAATGGTAGAAAATTACAACCAAAAATTAATTTAAGTTTTAAAAATATTTAAAAGCCCTTTCGTTAAAAAATTTCAGAATTGTGTACGAAAATTAGGTTTTGTACGACAGTATTTTGTTTGACACTGTACATAAAATATTTAGCAGATGGTAAAAGCAAAAATTTCAGAATTTACAGTTACTTTATGCAAATGAATAGTCATTTTACATAATAAAACAGGCAATTAATTAAATAGCTTAAAAAAATTTATATCAACAGTACGGTACTCCCAAAGCTATTAACGAACGCATAATCAAAAGAAGAAAACTATTTTCGGCATGGTAATACTTCAAATATTGTGAAAACTTAAGTTTAAATGTTCCTTACACATAAAATTCGCTGCAAACTAATTTTACTTAACAAACATTGAAATTTTCAACTATTAATTTTTCAATTTACACTGAAGTAAGAGGAGATCAAAGTAAAAAAATCTGCTTAACTCGAATTTACACAAAATTAAATTCAGGGTAGCTACAGATCATTGTAGAAAATAACACTCAAATTTTACAAAAAAATTTTATAGTATTTATTTGACCACTCAACTGTTTTCCACATGAATTTTGAATAAGTTAATACAAATAAAAATAAGATAGTACACTAAAACACGAGCAAGACGGATGAGTTACTCGTGAATTATTGTCGGACTCGTTAACAAAAACTAAAATCCACACCAAAAATTACCACAAATTCGAAAACCAACGAATAAAATTGTGGAAAATATAATAAAATATTAATGGTAGCATCAAAAATTATTTAAAGCTTTTTTTTCCTAAAATTTTAGAAAAATTGCAAACGAAAATTAATTTTCGTGTCAAATTTGTCTAAAATTTACTATAAGATGCCCAATTTTCAATGAAATAATTTATTTTTTTCATGGAGTCGTCATTATTTCTACCAACTAATTTATTTCTACACCACAAAGTGCGCACTGAAGACGGGGTTTTATCGTCTCAATCGATAAATTAAAAACCCGAAATTGCACTTAAACCACACCAGTTAGAAATTATTTTGCCAAAAATAATTTCTCCGTATTTTGTAACCGTAGAAACATTTGATAGCTAATTTATCCTTAAACTTTCAATTAAAGTTATTTTACAAACAAAATTTGAATCCCCAATGAAATTCAACAACATTTGGGTTTCATGAAGTTACTAATTTTACGCATCAATATCGTGAAAATGTTTAAATTATTACCACTTGTTTTAATTTTAAAGTTAGACTCATTTAATTCGAGATTGGATAAAAATTTACGAAGAATGCTTCAATCAAATTTTGCAAAAACCTAAAGAAATGCTATCGTATTATGACTTAGGTGATTGCTTCAATCAAAATATGCATATTTTACGAAAATTAAGTCCAATTGTACAAATATGTTATTGACGTAAAATATAATTTCTAAATTTGTGCGTCAATTCAAAATAAAATTATAAAAATAAAAAAAACTGTTGACACTCGTAACAAAATTTCCTTAGATAAGAAATATTTTATTTAAAAAATATTTCTTGTCCGCAGAAATTTTTTACATTCGTTTCAGTCAACCGCGATCCGATGCAAAATGTAACTGATTGGTTGAGATACACACCCACTTCCGCAACCGACGGAGTTTATTATCAAGCTAAATATCATAATATTAAATAACACCACTTAATAAACATTAGCAAGGAATATAGACGTTAAAAGCAAGTAAACAACGCAAATGAATTAAAAACCACATAAAATATCCAAAAATCAGCTTAACATTAACCAGGATTAATGGATCAAATTCGATTGCAAAAGCGTTTGACAATAAAGACTCATTTAAACCTGCAACCTCGTTAAATTTTTGTAAACAGAAAATGCAGTAATCCTTTAAACGTAGCAGAAACGTAAATTGTACCTGAACAGTAATGGTAGTGTTGTGGTAGTGCCTGTCACAATTTCGTGTGACGGTTTTTGTTTGAAATTGATCAAAAATATCTTGGAAGTTTTAGAAATTACGACAGCAAAAATAATCGAAAGCACCAGATAGCAAAATTATTTACAAAACTTCAACGAATAGTTAATTTACATAATAAAAACAAGCATTGAACAGGTTAAAAAAATTTGCGTCTACTCCAAATGCAAAAAAGTTTAAAGTTCAAGACTCAAAAGAAATCATCGTGGCAAAATTGGATGCGACTGGTATTCAAGATGGCTACAAGAATTGCCAACAAAATAACACCACACTATAACCAAACGTTAACGATAACATTTTTTAAAATTCCTAAATTTACAAATTACCGTGCTCCTAGTTGAAAATCAAAATAAAATTTACACAAAAAAGCAAAATTGAAAAATTCTTTTAAATTTGATTTTTAGCGAAATTCTACAAACGTTTTAAGAAATTGAATACCGTACTCATTACTACCGGGAAAAGTTAATACACATTACGGTGGTCGCAATATTACAAAATAATTTATATATTTACCCTTTTTTCACATGTCTATTAATACATCAATCGAACACGAAGTCGGCCATTTTGAGAATAAACGAATTTCCAGCACGAAGACTCGAAATTTGCTCAATATTTTCATCCTGCTTACGTCGCTAAGATCACAATTTGCAACAAAAAAAATTCCGCCGCCACTTTAAAGAAGATCTTCAATTACTAATCAAGGTGTAACGTAATCTAAAGACATCCGTTGGGAAGAGTGTAAGAACGAGTATGTCATGAACTCACCATCATCACCAGAGACCACGCAGAGACCCCTCTTCGACTGAGGCGACCGAAGCGCCTTTAACCCAAAAGTGTCTATAATTGAAACTAAACTGGAAAATATTTTTGAGATCAGAATTTTTTTAAATTTAAATTACTAAAATACAATTGACAATAATTTAATCATTTATCAATGACATTTTAACACTTTCAGGTAAGAAAATATCCATTGATCACGGATTGCGTGATAGTTTTAGCTTAAAATTAAGAAAATTATTCTGTTCCAAAAATTTACTGAATTTGGATTAAAAAATCACCCACGTAGCTGAAATGTATTGCAGCTATTTCACTGAAAAAGCTAGTCAAATTACAGATACAGTATCACTAAAATTGACAAAAGATTTACGTTGCATATCCGGCTCTGTATGAATCAATTGACGTCATATCAATTAAATGTGATAACTCGACAACGCATACCGTACATTAAATTATTATTTTCAGCATCAATTTGACAAAATTCAAAAGATAAACAACAATTATCTCGTAACGAGCACCACAATATGTGAAATCGACTTGAAAGTTAAATCAGCGTTAAGGAAAAAAAAGGTGTCATCAATTGTAAACTACGGTACTCAAAACTGTAAACGAATAATATCAAAAATAAAAATTTTGATTTTGGTTGGTTCTAAGTTCTCGCTGAGCATTATTTAAACAAGATTTTGACGAGAAAATGCTACCATGATTTACAAATTAATATTAGCAAGCGTAACAACTTTTATACTCTGAAGATTATTGCACACAGTGGCTGTGGGAATAAATGCGTGATAAATAATTTTTCATTGATCTCAATAGTTAAAACCAATTAAAGAGAACAACACAAATAACCAAAAGTAAAATAAGCTGTACTTTTAATAAGCTCTTGTAATCTTTTTCAATCTTATAAACGTAATGTGACTATAGCAAGATGGCCTACAAAAATTTTGTGCAATTAAAACATTTAATCCAAGCAAAATTTAACACAGTCTCTGCTACAAATTGTTGGTTAGTAGCAATCTAAGACAAAATTTAGTATTTACACCCAATAATTTTATCATGTACCATAAAATAAATTGTAAAATGTTATTAATGTGTTTATAAATCACAAGCAAGACAAAATAACCAATGGATAACGTAAATCAAAATTTAAAAAAATATGTTTTGAATAATGAGAACTTTTCTGTCGTACTCGAACGGCGTATTTTAAATTGAAATGTTAACTTTTCAAATTAGATCAGAGAATCGGTTATTACAACACCTCACACGCATAAAAATATACACTTGGAATAGATGAGCGATCAACAGCAAAAGTAAATAAAGTACGTAAATTTACTTTCAATCAACTTTTGGTTGGTACAAATGTATAAACCTCGGTGGTTTTACATGATTAATTCCACTTATATATTTAATTTAAGCCACTATAATTACAACGACAGACAATATTTAAAATTTAAGATAAATAAAATGAGGCTTTAATAAAGCAAAAAGCAAAAAGCAAAAATTACCAATTAAGAATGTAAAATTAACTTTTTACTTGTGAGATAAGTCGAGCGTAATTAAGATTTTTCTTTCTCATTCCTGTACATGAACTGGCTTGGAAATTTTTTAACTGTCACAGTTGAATACTGTAATTAATTGTAAATCATGATGTTGATCGGTGTGTGTGAGAGAGCGAGAGCGAGTGAATATCGCGGTAGCAAAAGTTTCAAAATGCGAACAGTACAAATAATTATTTTGAGCATAAATTTTACATTATTTTTAAGGAGATGTAGCCACAAAAAATATTTTTCATTTATGAGTGATCAGTGTAAAAAAAAAAATTATTTCGAGTCACACTTAATTAGAAAAAAAAAAGTTAGACCCATCACCGGAAACAGGCACGGTTATAACATATCGTCAGATGCGATTGATTACAAGCACAAACAAAATTACGTGCTTTTGTAATGGAAATAACAATACAATACTAAACGTGTTACAAGTTTGAAAACGAGTATAGTACAAACAAATTTTTTTGAGCACAAATTTAAATGTTTGATTTTACAATGTGTGGACACGATTAACCAAGAATATAAGTTTGCTGCAGGTTAAAAAATTTTTGCAATCTTTTTAACAAGCGTAGCTACTTACACATTTTAGACTAATGACAATATCAAAATGTGTCTGAGACTCTTGAGTGTACCGTAGAATCGAGAATAAAAATTGTAAAAGTGGTTTCGAGTCGAATTAATTGATAACATTTTCAGCAAATTTGTCACAATTTTGTTATGTCGTTTAACTCTACGAAACGGATTATTTCCCACGATTGGTAAATTACTTTAAGTACATTTAAATTAATTTATCAGAGGAATAAAATTAATATCTTTGGATACCAATTTATCAATAATATTAACGGCTCAGGAAACAACTAAGCAACTAAAAACAAGTTCGATAAACTAAAATTAGACTTACAGTAATTATTCGGCATACCAAAGTGAAAATCACAACATTTTTACCTGAACAAACTACATTAGTATACTACGTACTCGATTCATACAATTCTTATAACTAAGCCATTAAAATTATAACTTAGCTCGAATTCGGAATCTAATCACACACACAATCAAGCTACAGTAGTAACCACACAATAAATCTTAATAAACCCAATGCTTTTTATTCCGAAGGATTAAATGCTAAATTTTCAACTACTTGTAGTTAAAATCAATACACGCAAAAGTTTACACACGGTACACATGAGATGGAATTGCCTTATGAATTTTTGTCGACTCAGGTTATCTCATCCACCGGCGATCTCTAACAAAAACAAACTGTTAATTAGAAATTAAGTACTATCACTTTCACACTTTGATAATAAAAATAAAAATGGCTCGAATATTGAATATTTTTATACTCGTCACTTACGAACTGCAATATTTACAAATTACATCAGTAAAAGTTCAAACCAAATGTTAAAACTTCGAAAAATGTAAACAAAAGACATTATTTTTACCCGTTCGAATGTTTTACGTGTAAAGAACACTTTGCAAAAGTCAAATACAATGATGTTCAGAATTTATTGAATTCAGGAAGGAATTATCCAACCTCCTTCACACACCCGAATAAAATTGTGGACTACTTACCGTAACGTTTTGTAATTCAATCTAGTTTTTAAATTATAAAATAAATCAAGTAATTAACTACAACTGTACAAATACTCTTATTAATGTCAACCACAATTTCACAACTTGTGCTCAAATTCAGCATAAAAATGACTTAAAAAAATTGTTGATATTCGTAAAAAAATTTCAAATAGAGTCCTCAGAAAGTTTTTACTTTCATTTTGCGTCACAACCTCAAACTGGAGCAAAATACGAAGCGCGTACACGACGTGGACGGAATTTATTATCTAGTTATAACATCAGAAAATAATACCACTAAAAGTGGAGTGTAAAATATTCTCAGGCAATAAAACTTAAAACATTAGTATAAGGAACACATCAATTATAAGGAGGTAAATAAAGCAAATAAATTAAAAACCACATAAATTTCCAAGTCAGCTTAGCCATTAAACTTAATTTATAAATAAGAATTTTACGACAAATCCTTTTCCAAACGTAGTTTCATCTCCATACAATTCAGTTACTTTAGCGGTTAAATCTTTTAGATTCATCGCAAACCGTCGTTACTGTATGAAGCAACACATTTTACAAATAAATTACAAAACTGGCTTCACAAAAATCAACGCGTGGATTTGAAATAAATTACCGGAGGTTTTGATGAGATAAATGTCTAAGCAAAGTAAATTTTACTTTAAAATAAACTTTTGGTTAAATTTCAATCTTAAACACTTACCGTAACTTAACAAAAATATTGTGCACGAACAATGTTTGAAAAAGTAATTAACATACTGCTTAAAGCGCACACAAACCGCTTGATCGGAATAAATAAATAAGTAAATAAATCTCAACAAATCCAGATGTATTGATTCAGAAGATAAAGGCGGTTGGGGGTTCGTAGGTAACACGGTTGAACTGTTCAAATAAAAAGTGAATTTTGTAAAAAGTTTACACGATTAAGGATAAAATATATATTTACACACGAAGTTTGAGTTACTCGTTAATTACTATCGACTCGCGTTATTTCATCCGTCAAGATATAAGATACAATTGAGCGAGTTTTCACCCATCTCACACAACTAAAAGATAGTATCGGTATCAGAGATAATTATATCTTGTCTGACAATAAAACGTATTAAAGCTCAAAATAATAATAATTCAAATATCCGTCAGGTTTCTATTCATTCAAAACCAAGACTAAACCACAGCATTGAAAACTAGCTGTTGCTCGGTATTTACATCTGATACAGACTGAAACGATGCGTAAACGGTTAAAAAAATAACTAAATTGAAAATTAGCATATTAAGTATTATTCTGCCCTCGATAGTTAAAACCAAGTAAAGAACAGCAGAACTAACCAAAAGTAAAATAAAATGTACTTTTAATAAGCTCTTGGTTAAATTTCAATTTTATAAACGTGATGTGACTATAGCAATTTAGCCTGCAAAAATATTGTGCAAGATATTTAAGGCGCACGCATAACATTTAATCCAAACAAAATTTAACACAGTCTCTGCTACAAATTGATCGGTTAGTAGCAATCTAAGACAAAATTTAGTGCATACACAATAATTTTATCACATAAAATAAATTGTAAAATGTTATCTTAGACAATAAAATGTTGTTAATGTAATAAAAACTGACGAGAACTCAGAGATTAAAACCCATTGACGAGTGAAATTCGACTTACGCGATTTTTTTTTTTCATCTCCCTTTCCCTACAAATCACAAGCATGAAAGGTCAATACAAATATTACACAATGTTGGCAAGAATAATCAATAGATAATGGTTATTAAAACACCTCACACGTGTAAAAATAGCAGAATACATCGCTTACTACGGTTCAGCAGTAAAAAAAACTGCCATTTTGAACAAAGTGCAGAGAAATCACAGACTGTATCGTACTATTCTGTAATAAAATTGCTGACGCAACCTGAAGTTGAGTAGTTAAATTCACTTCTGCTTTTGATAAATGAACAGAAAACTTTGCTAACTGTAAAATGTTACGCAATTTCACAGCTTTTATTTGAAAATTAGTGTAACATTTACTTTGAATTAAAGCACTACTTCAACTGCAAACAGAAGCAGAATTTACTAATTACAATTTCAAAACGCAACGTAGAACACCAAATAGGGTCATTGCCAAAAGTAACAACACGGATAAAATAACAGAAAACCAAATATTATTAATAGCATCAAAAACATTTCAAGGGCCTATTTTCTAAAACTTTTGAAATGTGAGAAAGTTGCGTACGAAAATTCGTTTTCGTATCAATTTCTTGTATGAAGTGCGCATAAAACACATTTCAAAATTTCCAGAAATTTACGGCAGTTAGAATAAAATCAAATGTACAGCACTAAACAGCTTAAAAATTTAATTTTACAATGCATGATACAAATAATTAGAATTGCACTAATTAATTTATGCAGATGTTGATTTCGGAATTTGTACACAAATTAAAATCAAAACGTGATATAAGGGATTTTATTTTATTTTGCGACCTCAATTTTTTTACTCCATTTTGTAAAAAATTTAAAATTACGGTGATAAAAACCTGTTTAGTTTATTCAAAAAGCTAAAATTCAAAAAAAAATTTTCAAAAAAAATTGCTTGGAAGGTAGAAATCACTATAACCACTAAATAACAGAACACGTAATAAAAATTGCAAAATGTTCCTAGAATATTAAATCTTAAAATACTAACACAAAACGGAATTAAAAACAAGAAATTAGTTCACACGTCAAAGCAAACGCACCAGATGAACTGAAAAACGCAAAAAATATCTAAATCAGTTTAAAGAATAACCGACTTGGTCGATTTTTGTGGTCCTGGATTCAAACCACTCAATATTCAATTTGTTATTCAATACTATGCATAAAAATCAAAAATTGAAAAATTATCTTTTCAATTTAGCTTAAAAATAGTAAAAAAAAAAAAAACTGCAGTTTTGTAAATCTGCGTTAAATTTTCAAATTACTAAAGTTGAATATTAAAAGATGTCCAACACACGCAAAAGTTAAAATTGAAAACATTAGTCTTCAATTTTGATGACCGGGTATCAGATTAAAGTGCCTGATAATTTTCCACCAAATTATTAACACAGTTTTTCTACACATTTCATATGTACTTGTACTTCAAAAAGCTTAATGAATATAACGGTGTGTGATTGGGGATGCAGTAACGAGTTTAACGTCGCTCAAACATCTATCCGGGCACAGATAAATAAGATTAATAAGTAACTTATAAATCTGTGATGCAGGTACGGGGAAGCAAATGGAGCGCGTTAGAAATTTCATACCGTGCGGGAGATTAATGGCGAGCGCGTTAGGCTTAGCTGGAAATCGTTCGATTTTCGTTATTCCAAAAGGACTGGCGTGCACTTTCAAACTCAAGGAAGATCCACAGCAGAGTCGCAGTAGATCACTGGAGGAAATCTCGTGTGAAGCAGTGCGAGAAGGAACACGTAGAATTTGATAAAGAACGCAGAAAGAACAGCAAAAAAGTACAAAAAACGTAGAGTCAGTGGCAAAGGAAGAACAGTCGAACGAGATCGTTGCTAAGAGCGAGAGCATGACTTAACTAATTGTTACATCAGTGCAATCATGCACCGCAACTGGTGACGAAATTTAACTATAAATCAATCCGAAACAATTTTAACTTCGTACGAAGAATTAAATAAATGTACAACGTTTCAGCAAGTTAGGTCTAAAATACAATGCACAAATAAAATTTCAAAAAATTGTTATGGAGTACAGTAATGCAAGTACCAACATAAAATTTTATTTCGATTGGCTGCATATTTCCTCGATTATACGCAGCCATTTCTTGAAATAAAACAAAATTATACACGCTGCTATGAATGATATTTCCTTGGATAAAATTCACATATGTCGATGTAAACTGACTTATATACACGAAAATGTTTATAAATGCGTTAATAGAATGTCACAGAATTTCAACTGCTTTCATTCGTTGGCAAATTGCGCCTGGCGATTAAAAATCCATCACATCCTGCAATTTTGTTGCGTGTTCAAAAAGATTTCTTGGACCACATAGCGGAGATTGAACAGTAACTATACATTATAACAGAATGTAATACAGTATAACAACTACCTACTAGAGGCAACTGCAAAAGGAATTTATTATCTAGGTAATCACCACTAAGCAAACTCTCAGTTAATAAAAATTGCGACATATTCTAAGACAATTAAACTAATAAATTATTAGCGTGAATGTGGGCATTAAAAGTCACATAATTAGTTCACAAATCACAAGTAAACAGTAAATGGTTATAACTCTTTAATCTATGGTTTTAACGTATTCACAGAACAAAATCCATAAGATCATGGATTGAGTAATATTCAGATTAGAGCACCGTGGATTGGAGTTAGTGGGAATTGTTTTAATCCAAAAATTTCCGAATTTATCAAATTAAATATAACATTTTTACCCAAAGGTAGCAATATAAAATATTAATGAGTACAACTTCAGGGTAACATAGTACGAACCACGTAACACATTACGTTACACAGTTCGTACCACCTTTAGTTAATTTACTCCATTAAAACTACCAACTTAACACACTTAATCTCAATATTATTCGAAAAGAAATGGAACGGTTTGTTTGAATAGAAATACCTTTGGAAAAGTTAATATAAATAAGAACAAAATATATGTACACGTGTGGGATGAGCTATTCGTGAATTATTATCGACTCGCGTTATCTCATCCGTTGCTATTTCCCTAACGAAGACGAAATTTAAAATTGAATAATACCATTTTTATCACACTTGGTAATTTCTTTCGCGTTTACGTCAATATCTATCTACTTATTGGCAAGTAACAATTTACAACGTTTTGTCAAATCGAAGTAAAAACTCAGTACGGAAGTTTTTCCATTATCGTAATTCAAGTTACAAATTTTTAATGACCAGTTGTAAAGTCATTAAAATAGCGTTGGAATGTTACAACAGCTGTATTTACGCATGTCACGCTAAACGAGCGTCAAAATTCTTCGTTAAATTTAAAATATATTAAAATTCTTCAATAAAATATGAAGTTCTGTCAAAATTTTTCCTTAAAATTTTAAAGTTCTGTCTGAGAATCGGTAAAATTCGAAAATCCGGACCTTAAGCAAATCCGCGAGTGGTCCGGATTTTTGAACTTCGTCTACTGTATCTAATTAAAAATTTTATTAACTAAATTGACGGTGTGTTGGAGAAATTGGTTTATTAGTTTCCAAATTTTAGTAAAGAAATTGTAAGAATTTTTCCGTACTTTATCGATGGAATTGTGGAAATTACTTTGTTACAGGTACTTGGAACATCACGAAAATAATTTCTGTTACGACATAAAACTGAATTTATTAAATATTATTACCCTACAATTTTTTCGATTTCCAATAACTCTTTCTGTCTGTTCTTTAAATCAGATTCACAAAGACTGCTTTTTACGGTTTAGGATAAAAGTTAAAACATCGTTGGCCTATTACAGCGCAGTAAAAAATATAACATCACTTACAAACGGAAATATTTACCAAAATCATTATTTCGCCCCTAATTAACAAAATAATATCTCGTTCTACGACAAAAATTCACAACGTTTTGTTACTCAATATAGTTTTAAATTGCAAAATAATGTAAGTCCAATTGTACAAGTATATTATTGACGTAAAATATAATTTCTAAATTTGTGCGTCAATTCAAAATAAAATTGTAAAAAAAAAACTGTTGACACTCGTAACAAAATTTTTTACATTCGTTTCAGTCAACCGCGATCCAGAGCAAAATGTAACTGACTGGTTGAGATACACACTACAAAGTTTATTATCTAGTTATATATCATTAAATATTACCACTTAATAAACATTAGCAAGGAATATAGACGTTAAAAGCAAGTAAACAACGCAAATGAATTCAAAACCACATAAAATATCCAAATCAGCCTAAACATTGACCAGGATTAATGGATCAAATTCGATTAAAAAAGCGATTGACAATAAAGATTCATTTAAATCTGCAACCTCGTAAAATGTTTGTAAACAGAAAATGCAACAATCCTTTAAACGTAGCAGAAACGTAAATTGTACCTGAACAGTAATGGTAGTATCATCTTAAAATTTCATGTGACGGTTTATGTTTGAAATTGATCAAAAATATCTTGAAGTTTTAGAAATTACGACAGCAAAAATAATCGAAAGCACCAGATAGCAAAATTATTTACAAAACTTCAACGAATAGTTAATTTACATAATAAAAACAAGCAGGAGGGGTTCGGCAATCGCGTGACAGCGCAGGACAAACCTATAGTAAAATTATTGACGGTTCAGAGCCCCCGATTTTAGCGTGAAGTAATTTATGAATAGCCCTTAAAATTATAACTAGCTCGAATTAAGTATCTGATCTCCTACACACAATCGGCTAAAACACAATAAATCTCAATAAATTCAACAGAAAAAAAATTCGTACGGTACAATATGCTTTAACAGATATAAACACTTCAAATAAATGTTGAAATTTTGAAAAAAATTATAAATTAGAATAAAAAATGTTTATACATGCGAGGGATGACTTATTCGTGAATTATTGTCGACTCACACTATCTCATCCGTCACCGTCACATTCTACACTGAAAATTAAATACTACCATTTTTATAACGCGTAGATAATACTGATTACCATTTACGTGGTAACACACTATGTACGGAAGAAAAAATAACAAATTTTTAAAGACTAGTTTTTACTGTTTAGGATAAAAGTTAAAACATCGTTGGACCGTTACAGCGCAGTAAAAATATAAAATCACGAACTAACGGAAATATTGACCCATAACATTGTTTCGCCCCTAATTAACACAATAATAACTCGTACTACGACAAAAATTAACATTTGTCAGTGTAAAATTTACGAAATTTACAAAAGTCAAACGAAATGCTATCGTATTATTATTATGACTTTTCCATCAAATTTAGGAATGAATTATCCAACTTCGTACACCTCCTAGTTTTAGAGCTATAAATTGTCAACTACAGCAATAGTTAGTAGCGTTTTGTTACTTAAATTACTTTACAATTTATAACTACAGTATGTTAAGTCCAATTACGCAACTATATATTATTGACGTCAAATATAATTTCGAAATTTCTGCGTCGATTCAAAATAAAACTTGTTAAAAAACCGTTGATATTCGTAATAAAATTTCCGTGGACAAGAAATATTTTACTTAAAAAATATTTTTTGCCCGCAGAAATTTTTTTACATTCGTTGAAAACAGCATAAAATATCCCAATCAGTCTAAACATTAACCAGGGTTAATAGATCAAATTCGATTACAAAAGCGATTTGACAATAAAGATGCATTTAAATCTGCATCCTCGTAAAATTTTTTGTAAACAGAAAATGCAGTAATCCATTAAATTTAGCAGATACGTAAATTGGTACCTGAACAGTAATGGTAGTGCCTATCACAATTTTGAAATTCAACTTCGAATGTTGACACCAATAAGTAAAATGGCAGAAAATTACAATCAAATGTTAATTCCAGCGTAACAAAATGTTTGAAGGCTTGTTCACTCGAAAATTTCAGAATTGCGTACGGTAATTAGTTTTCGTATGACAGTTTTTTTAATTTGAAATTGATCATAAATATCTTGAAGAAGTTTTAGAAATTATGACGGTAGCAAAAGTAGTACGAAAGTATCAGGTAGCAAAATTATATACAAAACATTAACGAATAGTTAATTTACATAATAAAAACAAGCAATGAACAGGTTAAAAAAAAATTTGCGTCTACTCCAAATGCAACAAAGTCTAAACTTCAAGACTCAAAGAAATCACCGTGGCAAAATTTGATACCACAGTTACGGTATTCAAGTTGGCTACAAAATTTGCCAACAAAATGATACTGTATAACCAAACGTTAACGATAACATTTTTTAAAATTCCTAAATTTACAAATTACTGTGCTCCAAGTTGAAAATTAAAATAAGATTTACAGAAAAAGCAAAATTGAAAATTGGATAGAAAAATTTGATAACTCGACAACGCAGTCGGACATTAACTTATTATTTTCAGCATCAATTTGACAAGATTCAAAAGATAAACGACAATCATCTCGTAACAAGCATCACAATATTTGAAAACTACTTAAAACTGCAAACGAATAATAGAACTAACTAAAATCAAAGTAAATTTTTATTTTTGGTAAGTTCTCGCTTATAACTCAATCTTAAACTACGTTTAATTTGTAATTACACCGCTGGAAGGACGGTTTGGATAATCAGAGTTGAATGTCGCCCAAAAATCTAAGGTACCAAAATAGTTCACAGAGATTGCGATCTAATCTGCGTGAAATAACTATAAATATAATTACTTTTGATAATTTTCAAAAATTGTAATATTGCACGATGGATATTCAATGTATGTTACAAAAGTCTTTGAAATCAAAACTAAATTTAAATGACAAAAAATAAATCTAATTTAAAAAATTAAATGTTTCAAATTTTTTTTGCGTAGTTTGCAACAAGTTCGTCGTAAAGATGGACGTGACGCAATGTGAGATGTTCGTTTCTCGTTGAAACTCGTAATCTGAGCGAGTGGTGTAAATTCGAAACAAGTGAAGATTCAGTTCTCTAAGTGAGAAACTTTACGCTCCAAAGTTTATTCGGGTGTGAAGGTGCAAGAATAAAGATACGCTAAGAACGAGGAAAGCCATCTTGACTTTTTCATTCTAAAATGGAGAAGTCAAACTTGCGTGATCTCGTGTTCGATAATCGTGCTCGGGTTTGCGAAAGCAACCTGTTTTGTTACTAGAATCGCGCACCAAACTCCCCACGTTACAAATTACGTGGTAATATTTGTATTAGTGAATAACAAATAGCGTTGCACGTTGAACAGTGAACGAAAGCAGACACCGGAAAACAAGTTTTGTCAATTGAAAATACGGTTCTTCTAGGGAAACTACAAAATTTATTCTCGGCGATTCTGCTCACAATACAAATTATTCATAATGTGCGCAAATCAATGAAAATAAAATAAAAATGTTTGGGTACGGATAAATATAAAGAATACCTTACAAAAATCAAAGGAAATACGTACTGAATTCCGGAATACAGGAAGGCATCTTACTCGTTGTTTAAATTTTAAAATAATTCAAATAATTAACTACAACTGTGCAAATAATCTTATTAATGTCAACGATAATTTCAAAATTTATGCGCGAATTCAAAATAAAAATTATAAAAGAAACTGTTAAACTCGTAAAAAATTTCCGGAGACAAAGAAAATTTTACTTAAAAAATATTTTTTGTATGCAGAAAGTTTTTACTTTCATTATACATCACAACGACAAACTGGAGCAAAATGTAATTGATTTCTAGGAAAACCCGCTGGGACCTTGTTAAATAAAAATTACAAAATATTCTCACAATAAAACCCTTAAAACATTAGCAGAGAGATATTAAAAGGAAGTAAATAAAGCCAATAAATTGAAAACCGCAGTGAATATCAAAGTGAGCTCAGACATTAACCAAGATTAGACGATTAAATTTGTTAATTTGCGTAAAATAAAACAAGCATTAACAGCTTAACTTACAATTATGCCCGAGATAATTGGTAAGCTACGAGGTTGAAAAATTTAGTAAAATGTGCAGTATTCCAATTGCACGTCTTTCTTCGATAACAAA
The DNA here is from genome assembly GCA_034696085.1 of Stigmatogaster subterranea. Lineage (NCBI taxonomy): Eukaryota > Metazoa > Arthropoda > Chilopoda > Geophilomorpha > Himantariidae > Stigmatogaster > Stigmatogaster subterranea. Next base: position 7,245 of record JAQIWS010000182.1, on the reverse strand, counting down.
AAATTTATATTTACGGAGTAACGGGTAAAAATTGGCATTAACTTTAGAAAATTCAAGATGGCTACAACATCTGCCAACATTACATTAAAAAACAAAAAACACAATAATTACGAAAATTGCATTGAATAATAATGTTAAACAAGAAAATTCTCACATTCACTTTCAGACAATGCCCAAACAATTTAAAAATCTGAGTGAACATCTAATACGGCGAATTGGCATATAAATCACACGAAAGGCAAAATGTCACCACACTTGAACCATACAGTACATTAGCGAATCAGTACCATTTAAAAAATTTCAAATTTACAATACATTTCTTTTAATGTTAAATGGAATGATAATAAAAAGCAAAATTAATAAATTGTCCGTGAAATTTGATTTTCAACGAAAAGTTATAAAACTTTCAAAAAATTAAATAACTTCTTACTAACGGAAAAGATAATATTAAGTCAGAATACTATAATGTAATTAAAATATTTACCATTGTACACGTTTACTAATACATCAATCGAATGCAAAGTCGGCCATTTTGATAATAAACGAATTTCGAGCGCAGAGATCCGAAATTTGCTAATTATTTACATACATGTCTATAGAACACGACATTCGCTTACATTGCTAAGATCACAATTTCTTATAAAAACAAATCCACCAATCTTTTAACACTCCAAAGGCCATTAACGAGACAAAATGTCACACTCCGTTTTAAAAAATACAAAAAAAATTGTAAAAATGACTAAAAAAATCTGAAATTTTTTGGTTTTGTAGTACTTAGTAAGATGCAAATTTTTGGTAAATTACTTTTTTAAATATAAATTTTTGAAATTTTTTGCCCCTTAAAAATACATGTTAAAAATTAGTCATGTTTTCCTGCAAATGGTAAAACGCTTCAGCTTAGGTGCCTAGAGACTTGTAGTCGTCTGCTACTTTGGGGGAAAAGGATTAAATTGGTTTAACCTAGTTTCGCCCCTCGTCAGTTTAACAAAGACATTTACAAAATTCGTAGCGCTCCTTACAGCAAAATGCCGTAGAGCGCTTTCACTAAAATCTTTAAAATGTGTGACATTTTGTCTCATTGATGGTCTTTCGCGTTGGTTGCAGACGATGGCCTTTGGAGTGTTAAAGAAAATCTTCACTTAGGAAGGTAACCTAAAGTCACCGTTGAGCTGGGTGGGAAAACTCGCTGCGCGCCACCAAGGAAATAGCGATTTATCGCTACTCCTAAGTGGTGGCGACAGCAAACCAAAAGTGTCGATTTTTGAAATTAAACTGAAAAAATCTTTGGCGAACGACACAGTTAAATAAAAAGTCGAGATCTAATTTTGACGCTATATTTTACTCTAACTTTTAATTAGCTAAAATTGTAAATTCGTTTACAAGTGCATCTGATTAATAAAAATTTAAACAAGTGTACAAGTTTGCTGCAGGTTAAAAACTTTTTGCAATAAAAAATGAAAATTCGTGTAAAATACACTTTTACACAAATTTTACATTAAAAAAAACTGCCCTTGGTCCTTTCTCTTTAGAAGCAGCTGGAAGCAGTGACACAAAACACGTTGTATTCGAATTTGCAAACTAATTACTTCGCCTGGCTTTAGAGATCGAATTCAGTTGATCCTACACAATTTGTAACCAAGCAATTTTGTTTATAATTCCAAATTACTCTACTGTGGTTATTTTGCATAATAAAACTTGAGTACCCGAGACATATTAAACAACAAAGAAATTTTATAAAATATCTGACGGATACCGCACTTTACATTTTAGACAAATGAAATTTCGTGTTCACGCATAGAGCAAAATATGCACGGTGAAACGCAAGTAAATGTAAATTGAAAATTCGCATGTTAAGTATTAATCTGAGCAATATTTAAACAAGATTTTGACGAGAAACTGCCATCATCATTTACAAATTAATGTTACCATTACCAAGCGTAACAACGTAGATTATTACACACAGTGACTGGGGGAATAAATGCTTGATAAATAATTTTTCATAGAAATATTAACTGCTAACTTCATTGATCTCAGTAGTTAAAACCATTTAAAGAGAACAACAGAAATAACCAAAAGTAAAATAAACTGTACTTTTAATAAGCTCTTGGTTAAATTTCAATCTTAAAAATTTATAGCGTGACAATAGCAAAATGGCCTTCAAAAAATTTGTGCACGATATTTATGGCGCACGTAGAACATTTAAACCAAGCAAAATTTAACACGATCTCTGCTATAAATTGTTTGGTTAATAGCAATCTAAGACAAAATTTAGTATTTACACCCAATAATTTTATCATATACTATAAAATAAATTGTAAAATTTTATCTCAGACAATAAAATGTTGTTAATCCTGTACATGAACTGGCTTTGAAATTTTTTAACTGTCACAGTTGAACACTGTAATTAATTGTAAATCATGGTGATGATCGATGAGAGAGAGATAGAGAGTGAATACCGCGGTAACAAAAGTTTCAAAGTGCGTACTGGTACAAATAAATTGTTATTTTGAGCACAAATTTTACATTATCTTTAAGGAGATAATTTTTTTTACATTGGTCACTCGTAAATGAAAAATATTTTTTGTGGCTACGAGTGATCAATGTAAAAGAAATTATTTCGAGTCACATTTAATTAGAAAAGAAAAGTTAGACCAACAACCGGAACGAGATACGGTTATAACATATCGTCAGAAGCGATAGATTACAAGCACAAAAAAATTCGTGTGCTTTTGTAATGGAAATAATAATTTAGTACTCGCTATTTTTGTTAATTTTTTATCATATCAATTTTTACAAGCAATATCTGCGATTTCTAATGGATTAGAATACGTGGATATGGTTATAAAACTGTTTATTTTACAACGTGCGGATACAATTAACCAAGAATATAAGTTTGCTGCAGGTTAAAAAAATTTTGCAATCTTTTTAACAACCGTAGCGACTTATACATTTTAGACAATGACAATATCAAAATGTATCTGAGACTCTGAATGTACCCTAGAATCGAGAATAAAAATTGTAAAAGTGGTTTCGAGAGTCATACCGCAATGGTCAAGTGCTATGAAAATTAAATTTAAGCGACATTTACAGAAAAATTTCTTAAGTTACAAAATACAAATAGAAGTTACAAATACAAATAGTTACAAAATACAAATACAAAAAGTTCATTAACGATTTTTCCCACGACACTGCGACAGTCTACTCCAAAAATTTATTCAAATTTAGAGAACAATAAAAATATTTATTTAAAGACTTTCTGGAATTTCAGAACTGCGTAAGAAAATTCGTTTTCATTATCACAATATTTAGTTTTAAATCGTACATAAGATATTTAGAAATTCTCAAAAAATACAATAAAAGCAAAAATATACGAAAGTAATGTATCAGACTGAAACTTATTTTTGAAATAAACACTTGCAATATATGTTTTTCGACGGTTTTGGAAATCGGCTCTAAATTTTTAAAAGTACAATACTGAACAAGTAGCTGAATATTAAAAGAAAAAAATGCAAAAATCAAAATTGAGAAATAATTATTTCACAATCTTGATTTTTAGCAATAAATCTTGTAAGAAAATTCTCGTCTTCGCCCCCTCGTCGCTTTTGTGCCAATCACAAAAGTAAATTGTGTACAAAATTCTGCAACGGCATAAACTTCATAAATAAGAAATACGTTAAACCAGACTTTCAAAGAAAATTCTGATTTCAGTTGCAAATAAAACCTATTTTAAGCCTAACTCTCGATAACATTTTATCAAACAAATTTTTGCATTTTTCAATTAAAATACTGCATAAGAAGTAACAATAAGCAAACTGTACTAGTTAATAAAAATTGCGATATATTCTAAGACAGTTAAACTAATAAATTATAAGCGTGAATGTGGGCATTAAAAGCCACATAATTAGTTCACAAATCACAAGTAAGCGTAAACGGTTACAACTCTTTAAACTGTGGTTTTAACGCTTTCAGAGAACAAAAACCGTAAGATCAAGAATTGAGTAATATTCAGATCAGAGCACCGTGGATTAGAATTATCGGGAATTGTTTTATTCCAAAAATTTACGAATTTATCAAATTAAATATAACATTTTTACCCACGGTAATAATATAAAATATTAATGAGTACAACCGAACCACGTAACACATGTTTCACAGCTCGTACCACTTTTATAGTTAATTTATTCCATTAAAATTACAACTTAACACATTAAATCTCAATAATTCTCGAAAAAAAATGATATGGTTTGGTTGAATAGAAATACCGGTGGAAACGCTAATATAAATAAGAACAAAAAATGTGTACACGTGAGGGATGAGTTATTCGTGAATTATTATCGACTCGCGTTATCTCATCCGTTGCTATTTCCCTAACGAAGACAAAATTAAAAACAGAATAATACCATTTTTATCACGCTTAGATATTGACGTAAACGCGAAAGAAATTACCATCTACCTTATTGGCAAGTAATAATTTACGGCGTTTTGTCAAATCGAAGGAAAAACTCAATGTGGATGTTTTTCCATTATCGTAATTCAAGTTACAAATAGCAATATTTACGCTTGTTACCCTAAATTAACATAAAGTTCTCGTATTACGTTTGTATTAATACCACCGTGATTAATACTGAACTTCGAAAAGTAAATTAATTTAAAATTAAGACAAAGAATACTTAAGCAAAACACGCAGTTATATGTAAAAGTCAAATCAGCAAATGCTGTTATGAGTTAGATTAAATTACCTAGAAATTGCATTTAAATACAAAAGACCAAACCTATCAAAGGAACACGGTTATCAATCGTTTTGAAAATACTAACACATCAAATGTTTTATAAAAACTAAATTTAAACAACAGAAATTTTTCTGTTTCAACAACTACCGTATGGTTTTTGTTACAATTTATGCAAAATTGAAAGCATCATGTTAACAAGATAAAAAAAATTTAATTATTATTATAATAGAAGTCCAAAAAACTGGATGCTAGAAATAGTACCCGAGAATCCGGACTACTTGAATTTTCAAAAACGTCCTGATTTTCAGGTAGACCCGAGAATCGCAACTTTTTGGACCTCTAGAAATGTCAAAATTTGTCGTTACAATCGAATTTTTATCAAAATTTTTCATTAAATTTAAAATATATTAAAATTCTTCAATAAAATATGATGTCTGTCAAAATTTTTCCTTAAAATTTTAACGTTGTCTGAGAATCGGGAAAATTAGAAAATCCGGACTTTAAGCAAATCCCCGAGTGGTCCGGATTTTTTAACTTGGTCTACTGTATCTACCTGTATTAAAAATCTAAATAAAATAAACTCGATTAACGGTATGTTGGAGAAATTGGTTTATTAGTTCCCGAATTTTAGTTAAGAAATTGTAAGTATTTTCCTGTACTTTATCGATGGAATCATGGAAATCACTTTGTTACTTGGGAATCACGAGAATAATTTTTGTTACGATATTTTAAACCACTGTACTAAAAATTCAATAAATAACAGATATAAAACTGAACTTGTTAAATATTATTTAAAAAAAAACTATTTTTAGATTTCCAATAAATCTTGCACAAAAATTGTTCTGTGAATCAGATTCACCCAGTTATCGTCGTCTAATTACATTTTCAGTTCAATATCAATTCAATCTAGTACAGTTAAAAGAAATAGATGAGAGAATTCAAACATTCTTTTCAACTATTGTCCTCTGTGAAAAATAATTTAAAACTTTCGCTAAAAGTTAAAAATTTCCGTTTCTGAATACGCTAACACGTATTTAATGTATTAAACCATTTCAGCAATCACCTCGCTCCTAGGGGGAAGAAAGAGTTCGGGAATCGCGTGACAAAGTGAAACAAACCTGTAATAAAGTTAACGACGGTTCAGAGCCCCCGATTTCAGCGTGAAATAATTTATGGACAGCTCCTAAAATTACAACTTAGCTCGAATTGAGCAACTGATCAACGCACAATCGGATAAAACACAATAAATCTCAATAAATTCAACACTTTAACAGAAATAAACACTTCAAATAAATGTTGAAATTTTGAGAGAAAAATTGTAATCCGTAAATAAGAATAAAAAAATGTGTACACATGCGAGGGATGAATTATTCGTGAACTATTGTCGACTCACGTTACCTCATCCGTCACCGTTACGATAACAAAAACTAAATTCTACACTAAAAATTAAATACAAAACCACCATTTTTATCACGGGTAGATAATTATGGATCAGGATTACTGTACGGAAGTAAAAATATGAAGGGTTACAAGTTCATCAAAACAGGTTTTGACGGTTTAGGATAAATGTTAGAACATCGTTATTACAGCGCAGTAAAAATATAATATGACTTACAAACTGAAATATTTATCAAAAACATTATTTCGCCCCTAATTAACACACTAATAACTCGTACTACGACAAAAATTGTAAAAAAAAAAAAACTGTTGACACTCGTAATAAAATTTCCGTAGACAAGAAATATTTTATTTAAAAAATATTTTTTGTCCGCAGAAATTTTTTACATTCATTTCAACCAGGATTTATGGATCAAACTCGATTACAAAAGCTATTGACAATAAAGATTCATTTAAATCTGCAACCTCGTGAAATTTTTGTAAACAGAAAATGCAGTAATTGTTTAAATGGTACCAACGTAAATTGGTACCTGAACATTAATAGTAGTGTCATGGTAGTGCTTATCACAATTTTAAAATTCAACTCCGAATGTCGTCACCAATAGGTAACATGGCAGAAAATAACAACAAAATTCTAATTTCGGCGTTACAAAATGTTTAAAGGTTTGTTCATTCGAAAATTAGTTTTCGTGTGACAGTTTTTTGTTTGAAATTGATCATAAATATCTTACAGAAGTTTTAGAAATTACGACAGCAAAAGTAGTCGAAAGTATCAGATAGCAAAATTATTTACAAAACTTCAACAAATAGTTAATTTACATAATAAAAACAAGCATTGAACAGGTTAAAAAAAATTTGAGTCTACTCCAAATGCAACAGAGTCTAAAATTCAAGACTCAAAGAAATCATCGTGGCAAAATTTGATATAACGGTTACGGTATTCAAGATGGCTACAAGAATTGCCAACAAAATAACACCGCACTACAACCAATCGTTAACGATAACATTTTTTAAAATTCCTAAATTTACAAATTACTGTGCTCCTAGTTGAAAATTAAAATAAAATTTACACAAAAAGCAAAATTGAAAAATTCTTTTAAATTTGATTTTTAGCGAA
>JAQIWS010000181.1:0-39668 GCA_034696085.1 Stigmatogaster subterranea | reverse complement strand
GGAGGAGGCGGTGGAAAGAGACGACGAGATTTAGAACTGCAAGGTGGTGGTGGAGGAGGAGGAGGCTGGGGAGGCGGCGAAGGAGGCGGTGGAAAGAGACGACGGGATTTAGAACTGCAAGGTGGTGGTGGAGGAGGCGGAGGTTGGGGAGGCGGAGGAGGAGGAGGCGGTGGAAAGAGACGACGAGATTTAGAACTGCAAGGTGGTGGTGGTGGAGGAGGAGGTTGGGGAGGCGGAGGAGGAGGAGGCGGTGGAAAGAGACGACGAGATTTGGAACTGTTAGGTGGTGGTGGTGGTGGAGGCGGAGGAGGAGGAGGAGGCGGGGGAGGAGGCGGCGGTGGAAAGTGAAGTTAGAGAAATAAATTTGTGCGATTAGTGTTTGATAGGTTAGGTTTTAACTTGTGTAAAAAAATTGAAGATTTAGGATGAATTTGAAAGAGGAAGATAAGATTGAGGTGTTGTAATTTTTGTATTGTTTCAATTGGATTTCGATGTTGTTGATGATTTTTTTTTGTAATTTTTTTTTTGTTCAAAGAAAATAAAATTTGATAATATTTTGTAGATTTGAGTTGCATTTCTTGAATTTGGAGAATAATTCTTTTCACGCGAATAAAATCGTGAACAACGCGTCAAGATGTTTAACTAAAACACATCATGCGTTTTTTCTTCTTATTCTTTTCATCATGTAACCAAACAAATTTGTTGAATACTAACAGTAATATATTACAATCTAATCCGATATTAAAAGAATTGCGCAAATTTCAACGATTTTGAGACAAGATGGTGCGTACATCGCTACTGCGTAGTTATATTCAAATATTCACGATGTAAACTCTCTTCAATCCAATCAAATCCAATTTAATACATTCACGGTCACGCGTACTGAATATGAGCAAGAACTTTAACGAGCGCGTAGATAAAGAGTATTTTAAGCAAATGAGTTCATCTTACAAGTTCCAACTCGGATCCCCAAAAGCAGTGCAATGAGTAAAATATATTTTGGATTTGAACTCGCTCGTTGAAACTAACGGTAAAGTGGAGAATGATCGTCTAGAAAATTATTAAAAGTAAAAAAAATTTTCTGAGTACAGTATCTTGTATGGACTATTAACCCATGCGTCTCGAATAAACATCAAGAGCAATTTTTTTTTCATTTTATTTCTCCACCTTGCCAAAAATTCAAACTTTTCATAAAATGACCAAAAACAATTTTTTGAAATTTTACTTCGTTTATAAAATTTTCTGATTCTGCCAAAAGCTGATTAAAGTTTTCGGAACGCATATTTCTAATAAGTGTTTTTTTTCTCTGCTTTGCCGGTTTTTAAACTCAAATAACCTTCGCCCGAATTTTTATCACTAAAACGATGATAAAACCAATCAGTTTGTTATCATTTCCTGCTCCAAATTTTTGGGTTTTTACCGCACTAATTTTATAAGGGGGAAATTTCACACGAATATAGGAATACCGGTCAACGCATTTAAACAAAAAATTTTAAAAAAAGTTAAGCTTATGAAATTTGTTCAAATTTCACTCAACAACGCATTTGGAAAATTTGTTTACCATTTGATTTTTAAAAGAAATCGCGTGGTTGGTATTTTTCCTTTAGATTTTTTTGGGGTCAATTTTCAGAATTTTCACGCAATAAAATTTAAATGAAATGACTCAAATGAGACTGTAAACAACAAAACAACTCGTCCGGAGCCAGGAAAAACACGGTACAAACCGCATGACGTCACTCACGCTCCTCGTGTTTATTTAATGTGGAAAATTTTACAATTAAGAAATGAATTATCATATTCTAATTTTTTTTATAATTAAATGTTGCACATGTGGTTAGTTACTAATTTTTGAGTTACTGTAAAAATTTTATTTGTATAAATGGTGAAATTTACAACAACGCAAAATATTTGACCACTTAAAAGGTGCAGAAAACTCTGTGACAGCAAAATAAAAGGTCAGTTTGACGAATTACACTCATTAACACTTATTTTGCTTCTCAGACAAAATCTTCGTGACCTTCCTCAAGGCAATGTTGGCAATAAAAAGCGATAATATTCGTACTTCGTGATCTCTTGCAGGATTGTAGTGAAAAAGTGACTATTATTAAAGAGACACACTTTAATACTCTTATAATACATTTTTCGTTTTTATAAAATATTTTGAGAAATATACAGTAGACAAAAATAACATTTGTTTTACAAAATTTGAATTTACATAAAAAATGTTTAAATTGGTTTTGGAAGAAAACATCAATTGGAACAACAAAAAAATTTTAAGTTTTATTAACACTGTGAAATTTATAATTTTTACAAAGTATTGCCGTAGAATAAATAAAACACAAAAATGCAATTATACAATTAATGACTGTTTTAATCTCCAACTACATTTCACCGAATTTTGAGCAATAAAAATAAAAGTCATTGGACGAAGGTGCGACCTGTACCGTTAAAAAAAATTCTTTTTTCAGGAAGTCGTTTTGTAAGTGAGGGTTAGAATTTTTTTTTTTTTTTTTTTTTTTTTTTTTTTGGGTCAAACGATAACACAAAAGTCCAAACGACAACAGTCGAAAGATTACCATCTTGAAAACAATTCGCGTCCTTCAATTTCAAGGCTAAACATTTGAGGTGTTTGTCCTCCAAATTCACGACCAAGGGGAAATCCAGCTGAACGAGTTTGTACTTTCGATTCTGCGAATACTTTTACTACGAAAATTTGTCGAAACGAATTTTGGAGGTACTTTTTTAAGGACTTTAAATAAAAAGTAGACTAAACCTATAATTAGTATGAAAACGTAAATTGAAAAATTAAAATAAATGTAAAAATTGACGATGTTTAACATTTTGAAATGTCTTCTCAGAAAAAATTACTTCTTGTTTAACATGCGAAACCACGTTGTTGTTTAAGTAATTTGCATCGCATTATGATGTCAAAATCAAAGCAATTGCGCAATTAATTGAGAGTTGAAAACAAAAAAATTTTAGAAGAAAATTATACATCGTTTTTACATTTTTATTACTGTATTGCAAAGAATTTTATTACACACATTGCTCATATGTGATTTAACTACTTTTTTGAACGGTCGTACCCAAAATTGGAAAATTTTCCATAATTTTCCATCACATTTCTGGCCTAGTTTGTATTGGTTAAGCTCAAACTATGTAAGTCCACTCAGCCAAGGAATTTGAACCACAGAGTTCGCACCAGTTTAAAACTATTAATCATAAGCAGGTGATAATTATTGGAAGGGTTAATGCTTGAATGACCTTTGGTCACAGATCATCACTATTGCAATCTTGGAAATTTGAGTTGAGTCAGATGCATTCGCGCTGTACTTTTTAAGCCGGATTATAGAAATTTGGGATAGTTTTAATAACATTCCAGCTCGAATGGGGTATAACAATTTCTCCCTAGATAGCGCAAAAAATCATTAATTTGCATTCTCGTTATTCTCAAAATAATCATTCTGTCTTAAACTTACACGAAACAAAATCCAAGTTTTATTTTCTACAAGTGTTTCTCTCAAAAAATGCGTAGTATCATTTACGTCTATATGTTTAGTTTATTATTTGCACGCAACAAGTGATTTGCAATCCTCGACATGACCTAACACGTAATCAAATATACAGTCAGCGCATAAACAACAACGTTACAACTCACTCGGAACTCAACTGACCACAAAATTTACGTAGAATAAAATTAATCTAGTTTCCAAATTCGGCTTAAGTCGAGTCATGTCCGCCCGGAGCTGGTAAAGTGTGAATGACGTCGATGACGTGTATTTTTCAGCTCGTATTTTACCTTTTAATTTTTTACAAAGTATAATAGGAAAAAGTTGCAAATTCGGGGATCGAGAAAGGAAAAAGTCGAGGTCAGCCAAATGGAACCGCATCTATAATGAGTGTATGTAGCTAAGGCTGTTAAGAATTCTCGGAATTACCTACAGCTGTGAGAAAGATAAGAAAGTCATTGGTTGGGAGATAAAAATCCCATGGGTATAAAAGCAGGTTCGAAGTGAAAAGCAAACACAAACAAGAAGACATGGGGACTAAACACGTGAGTCGAGAGATGCTCAGGCTTTAGTTTTGCTAAACTTAAGCTAAATTTTATAATTTTGCAAAGTTGCAATTTTGCTATCAATGAACATTTTGCAATTTTTACTTTTTTGTTTCACATTTTAAAACTTAAAATTATTTTTTAAAAATAATTTTATAATTTATATTTTAATTTGTTAGCTATTTTCAATATTATAAAATTCTCCTGTAGGTTATAATGTTTTTCCTTTTTCTTAAAAAAAAGTTTGATTTGATGTTACGGATCTCTTATTTTAATTTTTTGTGGATGTTGTTTTAGATTTTACTTGGCGTTTTCGTGACGTTAGCTGTTGCTTTCGTCGTCTTCGCTGATGAAGACGGAGGCGGAGGCGGTGGAGGCGGAGGATGGGGAGGTGGAGGTGGCGGAGGAGGTGGAAAGAAGAAACGCGACACTCTTGAACTTCCCGAAGGAGGAGGCGGCGGCGGAGGTGGCGGATGGGGAGGCGGCGGCGGTGGAGGTAAAAATATTTAAACATTAATAATTCGTTTGATCAATATACAAGTTTATATTTATTTTAAAATTGATTGATTTTTTTGCAAAATTTTTAGGCGGTGGTCGTAAACGACGAGAAATCCCTGAAGGAGGAGGCGGCGGTGGCGGAGGAGGATGGGGAGGCGGAGGCGGTGGAGGTGGTGGAAAGAAGAAACGCGACACTCTTGAACTTCCCGAAGGAGGCGGCGGCGGCGGTGGCGGAGGATGGGGAGGCGGCGGCGGCGGAGGTAAATTGAATTCAAAATTCAAAATTCAAAATTTTAAATTTTGAATTAAATAATAAATGAATTTTTTTTCGACATTCGTTAGGTGGTGGACGTAAACGAAGAGAACTTCTCGAAGAAGGAGGAGGCGGTGGCGGCGGCGGTGGATGGGGAGGCGGAGGTGGCGGTGGAGGTGGAAAGAAGAAACGCGACACTCTTGAACTTCTCGAAGGAGGAGGAGGCGGCGGAGGCGGTGGATGGGGAGGCGGAGGAGGAGGAGGTGGTGGAAAGAAGAAACGTGACACACTCGAACTTCTCGAAGGAGGAGGAGGCGGCGGTGGCGGAGGATGGGGAGGTGGAGGAGGAGGAGGTAAATCGAAGATTACACATTTAGTAATGTAATGAAATTTTACTGATTGATTTTTTAAATATAATTTCAGGTGGTGGACGTAAACGTCGTGAAGCATGCGGCGCGTGTTGACATGAAAATACTGTTAAATAGTCTTTATTTTTTTTTATGTCGAGAGTTTCAAAAATTTGGCTGACACTGAATTTTTAAAAATTTCCACACAACTCAAATTATTTTTTTATTATGTTACTGGTTTAGACGGTTATCAGTTGTTTTTATTATTTTCTTTTACTAAAAGAAATTTGCAATATTTCAGTTTTATAATTTAACCGTCGATACACAACTGCATTAATTTTTTTTTCACATTTTGTATAACGACAAATTGTACCAAAAAAAAAAAACAAGAAATGAAAAAAATACTCAACTTTACTAAAATAAAATTTGACATTATAAAAATTGAAAAAAAGTATTTTTTATTTAACAATTTTTTTTACACCCATTTTTAGTTTTTGATCAGTGTTTTTTATATTTGACATCCACGTTGCTATTGCACGTGAAACACCTTTTGGCTTCGTAACCTTGACGCAACGAAACCTTGAAATAAATGACGCACACGAGGAGCAAATTCCGAAAAAAAAAAAAAAAGTCAGTAAAAATATTCAAAAACAAAATATAATTACGTATTCCTGATATGATACAATGTCTAACAAATAAGAGCAATTAGGAAATTTCCACTAATCGCCTTCAGCGAAATTTCACTTTTTTCTATTATATCACCTACTCATATAAAAATCCCAGATTTCAAAGTTTTTAATCACTTCGCATCCGCGCTTTCACTTATCAAACAACGCCATGAAACTTAATTTGGTAAAGAAAACAAAAGCAAAAACATGAAAAAATTTTTTGTATTTATTTCTCTCATTAATCAATCGTACAATTTTATTTTAATACAGGTTTTACTTGGTGTGTTGGTCTTAGCGACCATCTTCACCGTTCAAGCTTATCCCTCCGAAGATAACGCGGTAGTAAGAACATTACTTCGCAATAAGAGAGGTCGCTGCTGTGGTGGAGGTTATTACGGCGGTGGTTACAAGTACGGTGGTGGTTATTCATACGGTGGTGGACATATCAGTGGTGGACATGTCAGCAGCGGCGGCGGTGGTGGCGGTGGTGGTGGTGGTGGCGGTGGTGGAGGAGGTGGTGGTGGAGGAGGAAAGTAATGATGTGAAAAATTTTATATCGTCAATTGAATTTGGATGTTAAGTTAAAAAATTTACATTTTTTGTTTTGATTTTAAGAAGAAATTTGTGTTGTGTATAAAAAAAAATTACAACTGCAATGATGGAAATTGTAATCTGAAATGAATAAATTTGGAATTTATTGATATCGTACTGCTTTTTGTTTAAAAAGTAATTTGGAAATGTGATGTGGGGAAAATTCCAATTTTCAGCGAGAGAGGTCTCTGCTGCGGTGGCGGATGTATTGTAAGAACACAGTATTTAATGATTGAACATTGGTGACTGACTGACTGTGGTGTGTGCAAAATTGGTCCGAGTTGGATATTGGTTAAAAAATAAAGTTTTGTTAGATTGAAATATTTTTAATTTTCTTAGTTTTTAGAATTTGTTTTCAATTTCGTTATATTTTTTTTTAAATGCCATTATAGAAAAAAAAAATTCGAACACGTGGTTATTAAACTGATTTGAATCTTGTAATAATAATAACAACCAGCCCAGAAAAACTAACCTTGAAAAGCTTTTAAAAACGTTTCTCGAGAAGGATGTAATTCGGTTACGAAATTCGAGGAAGTTTTTAAATCATTTTTCACATTAAAAATTAAGCGTTAAGCACAAAAAAATTTCCCAATCTCAATTTCACTAAAATTAACTTAAACATCGTGGATTAAACTGACTCCACGCTTTTATCTCACGGGAATTACAAACATCCTATTAATCGGAAAAGAAAACAACGAGTTCCATAAATTTTAAAAAATTGTTTCAAATTATTCGACGATAAAAACAAGAAGACAAAAATCAAGATTTAATTACAACCGACCCGAAAACATAATAACCGATCACTAAATCAATTTTGATTACCCCAAACACAAAATAAATATACTTTTCAAACCAATTTTTCTCTCATCTGCGTAAAAATTTTATTAAATAAAAATAAACTTCACTTTCGTATTATTTTACAATATTTAATTTCTCGTTATCCTTTATTACAAAAATAGTTAGTATTAAAAATCGATGGATTTATGATTTCAATTACCCTCCTATCACGATTTTTCATCAACTATGCAATAAATTTAACTCTTTGAGTCTGGATTTTTATACCTTAATAAGCACTGTGCCGTTCTTTTAATGTTAGTAAACTCGCGGGCGGATGGAGAATAAAAACATCTTCACTTATTACACGCTCCCTGCTCGCACAAACAGGGCAGTGGGTAGTCTAACCTTCACCTTAGTTTGTACGGGTGAAAGTTCTGTTAATGGAGCCATCGGACCCTATAAGATAGTAGAAAAGGGGCATCATAACCTCATCTCAAAACTGAACTCTCTCAACGTCTTAACCCAACTGCTCGCCTTCTGTGAGTGAAAAGAAACTGAAAATGAAGCCACAGGTAAGCAGACTATAGAATATTTTATGGTGTGGATGGTCTCAAGAAAACTGTTTTATTTGTAGCTCTACTGCTTGATCTCTGTTTTTTGTCTAATTTACCTCGTGACATCGTTTCCAAACCGGAGAAACTATGGATATGCAAGAAATCGGTGGAGACCAATAACGCACGCACCTCAAGTACCTGACCATTACGAAGAAAGTGACCATGATCAACAATATCAAGACGATCAGTATTACCAAGATCAAGACACGAGTACAACGATTGGACGACGGCAGAGGCCATATTACGGCGGTGGTGGTGGAGGAGGAGGTGGAGGCGGCGGTGGTGGTGGAGGCGGTGGTGGTGGTGGTGGTGGTGGTCGATATAGAGATCAGTGGGGAGGTGGTGGAGGAGGAGGAGGGGGTGGGGGTGGTGGTGGTGGAGGAGGGGGTGGTGGTGGTGGTGGAGGAGGAGGGGGTGGGGGTGGTGGTGGTGGAGGACCTTATTATGATTATCAGTATTAGTTTTCGTGTGTGTGTAAAAAAGTATGTTGTGTTGTGCTAAAAGAAATAAAATTGCGTTTTAGATTTTATTGCGTGTGTTGATGAAAAGCATTGTGAGTTGAAGGTTGAGTTTGTTGATTCGAGATGTTGTGGTCGTGAGAGCACAGTGTGGAAGGAGTAAATTAGCTAAGAAGTTCATTGTCTCGGTCAGATGTTAAATAAATTCCAGTTTGAGAAAAAAGTTTTAAAGAAAAATTGTGAAAAAATAAGCTATAAAACTGAAGAATAAAAAATTTAGTCGCCGTTATTTTTATTGCTGTATAAAATAATAGAGGGTACTATAGAAAAAGTAAAGAAGTCAAGGTTGCAGGGTCTCCTCCACCCAATTCACGTCAGTATTATTTTTTATTTTCGGGCGAGGCGGTAAAAGTCAACGTAATTTTATACATGAAATGCGACGGGAAAAGGAAAAGAAAAGATGAACCGTCGACCTACCTTCTCAGAAAAATTAAAAAAATTCTTACAAATCTTAAAATTTTTGTTCACTAAGTTCGTAGTTAACTTCGATTACGTCTACTAAATTTCTACTTTGCCAAAAATGCAAATTTCAACTCGTTTCTTCGTGCTAAACGATACATCGATGATTTAGGAGATTCCGAGAATAGTGTAATGACCTTTGATCGACGAATCATCTTTATTTCGTATTTTGTAATCGTTTTCACCTACCGTAAGCTACAAATAATTTTCGATTTGATAACTAAAATTTCAGAATTTAAGAATTTTAGAGAGTAAACTTTTTGCTATACAGTAAAAGAATAAGCTAAAAATACAGTGTCTTGTTTAAAAAGGAAATAAAATAGCACTTTAGATATTTTTCTTATTTTGCAAGTGTATCAAAATGCTTCAATCGTGAGTAGAAAGATGATTGAAATAAGTGTAACTAAGGAGAAAAACAGGATATAAATCAGACTTAAATAAAGCCTTAATGTGGAGAAATTAAAATTAAACACTTGAATAATAACGATAATTTACTTGTCTCGCTTTTAGTGATGAATTAATGCGTGTAAAATAACAATCCGTAGCAAAAGGTGAAAATATCAACTTAATTTTTTTCCCACGTAATCCACATCAACCTCTTGTAACTTTTGGGCACATCGCCAAAAAATGTAATAAGACACTGTATATTTAAGTTTACTTAAAAAAAAATTGATTAGAGTTGATAATCTAGAAATGGATAGTTTTCGGGACTAAGGATACTGAAATCTAAGAATAAATTCTAACCACGAAGATGATGTACATTAATATTTAAAAAAAAAAAATTTTTAAGAAAAAAATTTCAAAATCACAAATTTCAAGAAAAAAGACTAAAACTTTATCCTGTCTTCTCAGAAAAAAGTGTCATGATAAACATAACATTTTCTTCGTAAAATCCGGTTCATATTTTATTTCGATTACCTTTATCTACTTTTAATACTCCACACATTTCTTAACCATGCGCTCACTCACGGTAAGCCACCAAACTTAATTTTTTAAAAACCACCAAACCACCAAATCTATTTTATTCCAGCATTTCACCCCACCCCTTCAACTATTCGCGATTTTACTAGTCGTACTATGCGAATCAGATGCCAAAAATACAATTTTCAATTTGTTTTCTGGCTCTAAACGAAATCACGATGGAACGGCACGCCCCGAAGGTGGCGTTCTCATCGACGATGGTGATGTAGATAGTATAGTTTACGAAGATGGCGATTACGACGTTCGTTTTAGAAGTGGGGAAACAGATGGTGCGCTTGGTACTGATGGCAGCACGCATTTTGGACAGCATTTTCGAGCCTTCGCGAAAGGTGGAAATGAAGGAAATGATGGTGCAGGAGGTTTCTACGCTGGTCCGCATTACGGGAATGAGGGGGAAGATGGTGGAGTGTCTGTTATCGGAGGAGAAGATGATAAGGATGCGGGGATAGATGATGGCGTTTTGTACGATGAGGTGCATTTCAAAACTGGTGGAAGGATTGCTCATGGTGAAGGGCGTGAAGGAGTGTGGGGATATTACAAGGCAAATGCGAAATTGTGATATATTTGTAAATGTAGATGTAAATCTAAACTGTAAATCTGTAATTGTTGTCAGATGAGTGTGATGTTAATGTTTAATAGAATAAAATACTTTATATAAGAATTTCAGAGTCACAAATTTCAAAGGAAAGGATTAGTCGTTATCCCGTCTTCTCAGAAAAAAAAAATTGTCGTTATAAATGTTGCATTTCCTTCACTAAATTCCTGTTTGTATTTGGTTTCAATTACCTTTACCCACCTTCAATATCATCAATACACACGTTTCAACCATGCGTTCAACCAAGGTAAACCTTTACGCTTACTTTTCGTGCTACAACACCACAAGCTACCATTTTATTTTTCTCTACTTGTAGATTTTCAAAATAACTCTTCCACTACTCACAATTCTCTTTGCCGTACAATGCGAGTTAGACGCCAAAGATTCAATTCCCAACTCTAACTTCTTTCTCCGCGCTAAACGAAGTCACTCTGGACTAGGAAGCGCCGGAGGTGGCGTTGCGCTCCACGATGGTCCGTATTACCCTCAACCTAAATATCCCGTAAGACCATTCAAACCTCACTATTGGACCGCGGGAAGAGGAGGAGATGGCGGAGGATCTCACGGAGGAGGAGGAATTCACTTTAGAAGCGGATCACCAGGAGGTGTCATCGGAGGAGGAGGCGGTGGTGGCGGTGGAGGTGGTGGTGGAGGTGGCACTGGAGGTGGAGGAGGTGATATAGTTTACGTAGATCCGCGTTACGGATACGGAGGTCACGGAGGTGGACATGGTGGTGCGGGAGGCGGAGTGGTTCATGTTAATCCACATTATAGACACGATACTGGGGGTTACGATGTTTATTTTAGAAATGGAGGACCAGGTGGTGCTGCGGGTGCTGATGGTGGAATTCACGGTGGACCTCAATTTCGAACCTTAGGACAAGGTGGAAATGGTGGAAATGGCGGCGTTGGAGGGTTTTTTGGGGGTCCACATTATGGAAATGAAATAGGAGACGGTGGTGATGGTGGTGACGGTGGAGTCTACGTTAGTAGTGGGGGAGATAATGAGGATGTAGGAATTGATGACGGCATTTTATACGAAGGAGTGCATTTTAGAAGTGGGGGAAATGGGGGCTACGGTGGTGGGGGTAGAGGTGGTAATGGGGGTATTGGTGGATAAGTGTGGGGACATTAAAAATAACCTGATTTAATCAAAATACATAAAAAATTGTAAATTCTTGTCGGATGGAAATGATCATGATGTCAATAATTTTGTCAACAAAATAAAATTATTTGTTACAATAAAATAAATTTTGATAACTCCAAATAAAAATTTCGCATTTGTCCATTATTTTTCTGCGTCCTCTTTCTTTGTCCACGAAAAATTAAAATTAGATTAGTAGACTTACAATAGTTAAAAAATACCAGTATGCAAAAAAATAAAGAAAAACGCAATTAATTGTCGTTACTGTACAATATTGCTAATAAAAACTGTGCGTATCCCTCGAGGAAACTTTTTTTGCGGATGTTGATGATTCGCTATCACAACTATTACTGCGTAAAATGTTTATGCCGTTATAAATTGCAGATAATTATCTATTATATTACCATCGATGAATCATTTTTATTTCTTTTCCCGTCACGCGTGAATTAAGATGCACTTACATGGTCGACGTAAATACAAATTTGTAAAATGTTTTGAGAAATTCACACCTGGGTGAAAATAAAAGGATCACGCGGTTAGATTTCCACGATGTGGATAATATCTCATATCCTACCCGTTACCGTTTCACTTCTGCTGAAATTAATCCCGGACGGACATTTCACTTGAAACTTTGCATTTATCCTGTTTTCTCGACAAATATTTTATTTTTGTTATAAAACATCACGATTTCCTTTCCTGTGTAAACTCAGTATTCCTTCAAATTCACTCAGCACACACAAATAAACAGAAGTTTTCCACTCTCACACCAATGCGAACGACATTGGTAAGTAAACGTACCAAATAATTAAACTCGATGTAACGATTTTTAATTTCGTAGATCTTTCTAAGTTTGTTGCTTATTGCAACAACTTTCGTAACCCACTCCATCCCACTTCCAAAAAATGTAGAAGAAAACTATCTAAACCGCAATAAGCGGGGTGACGAAGATGATGATGATGGTGGCGGCGGTGGTGGTGGAGGAGGAGGTGGTGATACTGGTGGAGGAGGAGGAGGTGGTGGTGGAAATCTCGGAGGTGGTGGAGGAGGAGGAGGCGGAGGAGGTGGTGGCGGTGGAGGAGGCGGGGGTGGTGGTAAGAAACCGAAACCTCATCACACTGACTTCAGACCTTACGGACAATTCAATCCTCACGTGCCGTACAATCCATACGGCCCGCAAGGAGGATTCGGTCCCGGTCCACACGGAGGATACGGTCCCGGTCCACACGGAGGATACGGCCCCGGTCCACATGGAGGATACGGTCCCGGTCCACACGGGGGATTCGGTTCTGGTCCACATGGAGGATTTAATTCTGGTCCACATGGAGGATTCAATACTGGTGGAGCGCACGAAGAACCATTTGTACCAATTTACAGAGGTCCTCCAACACCAAAACCGTATCTCTTGCCAGTTTTCAATCGCTTTCGACAAAAATATTAATAATTTTTGTTCTTTGCCGATGATTGTAAATTGTAATTTTATGTTGTTATTATACTGCAATTTTGCGTAGTTATTTCGTTATATAAATAGGTCAGTAATAAATAAATAAAATTCTGGTAAAGTATGTAGTTTGTCTATACCAAGCTTATGTGTTGTTTTCGCTTAAAAATGCAGTAATATTTTGAATTTAATTTGTATTATGTTTGAGTCAAATATTTTGAGATGATTTTGTCAACTTTTATTGCACAAAAATAAAACAGGAAATAATGTATCACGAATTGATTAAAAACAACGAGATAAATTTCTTACTTCAGCAGCACGACGTCTATTGTATATCCAAGCACCCAACCAATGTCAACAACAAAATTATTACCGTACAAGTTTACAATATTTTTTAATCACCTAAAAAGTAGTTACCGACGAAAATAAAAATATTTCCATAACAACTAATGTTATCTCACATCCTTTCAATTCGTTTTCTGCTTAAGCAGTGTATCCCTAGGTCAAAATTTATTTTTCACGTGAATTATGTTTATATTTAAACATCCTGTTTTCACGACTCGTAGTAACCCCAGTACGTTTACGTAAAACACATTTCGCATTCCCTTTGTACTCGCTTTCCGTACACCACTGCTACCAAAATGCGTGTCAATTTGGTAAGTCAAGAAGTTTTCAACAAGATGTTTCCTTTCTAAATCATTATCTTATGCTGCTCTCTTTCTAGATTTTTTTGAC
Source organism: Stigmatogaster subterranea (assembly GCA_034696085.1). NCBI lineage: Eukaryota > Metazoa > Arthropoda > Chilopoda > Geophilomorpha > Himantariidae > Stigmatogaster > Stigmatogaster subterranea. Next base: position 25,996 of record JAQIWS010000181.1, on the reverse strand, counting down.
TTTGTTGCTCCTAGCAACAGCTTTTGCAACTCACGCTGTTCCAGCTTCTGGAAACTCTCTTTACCGCGCGAAGAGACAACTTCGACAACCACAACCCTTTAGAAGCTACGGATCAATCAACCCACATTTTGCTTCTGGACCTTACGACAGATATAAACCTTACGTAGCAGTTCCATCTTACCCCAAAGGAAAATAAACTCCGGATCACGAAGTAAGACAAATAAATAAATGGCTTACAACCTTTCGTACATATAACTAAATTTAACCAACGGCAACTAATATTTACATAAAAATTTTTCTTACCTTTGACGTTACAACTTTTCTTAGGCTTCAATTACGACATCGTTATCGTAACTCATTGACTTCGTCTAATCCCCGTACCTAGAAGAGCAATTAGAAGAGATAATTCGATACTTGTAAAATCATTATTTACACACATAAAATTTTTTAAAGTAACTTTAATTTTATCTTTCAAACATTAAACTTCGTAGTGTTTTTTTTTTTTTTATTATATTTTACGTACTCATAAAATTATTTGGTTAATATTAAAATATTCTGAACTTAAGTCAATAATGTATGGAGTAAAAAGTAAATAAAATTTGTCAAAATCTAATTAAATTGATCTGAAGACGTCAAGATGTTGAGAAAAGTAGCAGAATGTAAACTGATAACGATTATGTATCGATAGAATATAATCGCCTTTCTACGAATTTGTTTAATCTAGAGTCCAAAATTTTTCTTTGAATTTGAATAAAACTTCCTGCCTTCTTGATTTTTAACCTACTTATTTACTATAAAAGAAACTTCAAATCTCATTTCTACTCATTCTCGATTTACTTTTCACAATTTACCCGAAGCAAAATGCGAGCTGCTTTAGTAAGTTTTAAAAGTTTTTAAAGTTCAACAAATCTTTGTTGTTGTAACAACAATTTTCTTCTTTAGATATTCTTGGTGATAGTGGTGTTGGCTACAAGTCTCGTAACAGACGCAGCTCCAGCTCAAGAAGGCACTTTACATCGTGAAAGAAGACAACTTCGTCAGCCAAATCCCTTTCGACGATTTGGTTCGCCTAATCCGCATTTTGCTCAACAACGCCCAGATAGATGGAAACCTGTCGTGACATTTGAAACTTATCCCAGAGGATAATCAAATAGTTTCAGCACTATTTCGGTACGTCAACGCACTTTATTACTTAGGAATGTTACCAAAATTTAAATTATTTATTATAACAGCAATTTTCAATATTTGTTTTAGGACGGCCATCGATGACTCTGATTATTTTTCCAGTGTCTGACATTTACGTTAATTAAGAAATGTGAAATAAAAATAGTAATTACGGTAATCTTGGCGTGGTTAGATATTTATTTACCCTATTTTGTAATCCTCGCATCGTTGAGACATTTTCGGAAGTAGATGGCGGTAACGTCGCAGGAAGTGGTAAAGGAAAACTAGAAAAGGTGACAAAACCTAAAATTGCTCAAGCGTGGAGATTGAATAACTCTCAACAAATACAAATATTTATTAACAAAATTTTGTTTAAAACATCAATTAAACTAGTTTTAAAAAATCTACGAAAAAAAATTTCCAAAAAAATTTACGATTCAAGCTAATATTTCGTTTTTCACGTCACCTCGTTTTAGGTTTTATTTCACGCTACAAACCAAACTCGCGTCGTAAATCACGTGTAAATTACAGCGCACGTTTTACAAGTAAACAACAAAAAGGAAACTTCCAAGTTCGTTGTCGTAAAATAATCACGACCAGACCACACACGAGGATAATAATAGCCTAGAAAACAAAAATCAATCATTCGACGAAAACTACATCGCGAAGCGCCATTTTAAATTTAACAAAATTTCCCAAAAATTTTTTAAGGCGAACCTCACGCAAAACTTCGAAAAAGTAGTCAGAAAAAATAACTCTCGCTTCTGTTTCGTTTGATCACTCATCCGTGCTCAATATTTACCTGCAAACTCGTGTTTAGATAAAAAAGGATTCACTCGAACGAAACATTTCTGTGAATAGTGGGCGAAAAAAAATTTTCATTTAAATCATCCTGGAAATAATTTACGGGGTTTTTCACAAATATAAAAGAATTAATTTGAGTGAATCTGCATATTTAATCAAATGGTACTCTCAACCGAATGAGTTCGAACACCTGTCACCTGATTCACTTCTCACCTTGACATTAATTCATCCTCACCTGCTTTTTGAATAAATTTCTCGGATGTTAAATATTCATTTTGAGTGAAAAGTGTGTTTTACGAGGAAGTAAAAGTTGCTTAGTCAAGAAATTTAAAAATTCAATGCCACAAAAAAAATTCTGTAAATTCCAGAATAAGTAAAATTTAAGTTCATTGCACTTCCACAAAAAATAAACCTTTTTTGTTTTAACTCTTTATTGTTCTCGAAAATTTATTGATGATTCAAGGTTTCTACCGAAACAAATGTAATTTTAATTAGTTTCATCTGCATAGTGTACGTTCGTTAATGATCCACGAAAAAGATTTTTGTGATGTCATTGAAAAATGAATCATAATTCATAAAACTACCGTACTTGATACGGATGCTGGGAGTTGGCGACCACTCACTGGCGTATTTTCCCCTATTAAGCCTCGCCCTCACCAAAATCCTAACCTCGTGACCTTGAAATAGGGTTTAAATACCTGGATCAGGTAAATCGGAGATGAGTATTCTCAAACATTAGCCTAGAGAGAAACCAACAACTTCTTATTGGACTCCATCATTAACTATGGCTTCGTTCAAAGTAAGTTGAACTGTTAAAAAATTTTAACGGATATTTTGCGCGGAAGAAAAAATGTTTTTAGAGAAAGGATGATAATTTATTTGAAATTCTTTTTTTAGTGGCCAGTGATGTTAGCGGTTGTGTCGTTGATAGTATTTCTCCTCGAAGGCGTTTTCTCAGTGCCAGTCGAGAAGACACAGTACAACGCACCTGAATATTTACCTGAACGAGTCACGCCGAAGAGTGAACTTGATGTCCAGTCTCAAGTGGTGGTCTTAGAAAGACAGAAAAGAGGCGGCGGTGGAGGAGGAGGCGGAGGAGGAGGAGGAGGAGGAGGAGGTGGTGGAGGTGGTGGTGGAGGTGGAGGTGGAGGTGGAGGTGGAGGTGGTGGTGGAGGAGGCGGTGGCGGCGGAGGAGGCGGAGGTGGTGGTGGAGGAGGAGGAGGCGGATTTAATAAATTCGGCGGATCAAATTTCGGTGGTTACAAGTACGGCGGTAATTCTTACGGAGGTGGTTATAGATATGGTGGTTCTAGATGGGGCAAAAAATAGATGTTGAAATTATGTTAAAATTATGCGATGTTTGATAAGGAATGTAATTTATTTTATTTGTAAAATTTAGAAGTTTTTCATTTTTTTCAATGATTTTATGTGATTTGTCCATGATATTATTTTAAAAATAGTTTTTTGTTATAAAATACGAAAAAAAATTTGAATAAAAACTTTTTTTAATCAAAAAATGAAATTTTATTTTTATTTTTCATTTTTCCAAATGATTTCACTTCACGTGATTTGTCCGTGATATTATTTTTAAAATAGTTTTTTTATTATAAAATGAGAAAAAAATTTGAATAAAAACTTTTTTAAATTGAAAAATGAAATTTCCGTATTATTTATTTGCATAAAATTCATTTTTTCACTGAGTTAAAAATAAAAAAAAATTAATAAATTTATTATTACGAGAACAGATAGAAAAAACTCAATTTCAAAACTTCTTCATTTACTGGGTCAAAAATAACGCGCGATAAATTCACGTGAAAAAAAAAAAATTTTTTTGAATAAATTTGACCATAAATTAATTTCGGATTACGCCTCGACGCCATTTTACCACGAACCCACTGATTCCCGTCTTCGTGACAAATTGATTTATTACTCAAACATCACGGGATTTTTCAGTACCTTTTGTTATTATAACTCCATACGACTACTTTATATGGAGTTCGTTTAACTTTTTCCTATTTCCATCGACATTAGTGTCAACGAACCGTATATGATGCATTCAGGATGCTGAGACAATCCAATTCGAGTGGAAAACGCGAGAGGAAAACACGCAACAACAACTCAGCCACGAGTCATTCTCTGAAATCAGGATTTTAAAATTTCCCCTCGTCGACCCAACGAGGGGAGACCAAAAACTCAAAAAGCCAACTCAACCTACAAATACACGATAACACATCACACTGCCAAACAACTTGCAACTCACCACCAAAAAACTTTCTACGCAGCAATTTCCGTTTTCGAAGGCCGTTAAATTACGAAACCAAAATGGCGACTAAGGTACGAAGTTGTACTAAAAATATTTTTATCACCTTACGGTTTAATTTTTAATTTTTAATTTTTAATTGATTTTCGGTTTTTATTTTTACTATAGATAATTGTTTTAACTTTATTGTACCTGATGACGTTGACGTTGATTGAAGGTGGTAGAGAAGAAACTTTAAATAGAAAATTTTCGAAATTTGAACCGTATGTTCCGATTCGACCAATGTTGAGTGATGTTCGACCCGCGTTAGCGGTTAAACCGAACAGCAACGCGATTACGCCCGAAGGGAATCGAAGGCCTTTTGTGCCCATGTCGGGGTTTAACAGCCAGGTGTCCGGGAGTGATAGAGGATATGCGATTTATGGAGACACTTTTGTGCCTATAGTTGGGATTTTAACCCCGCAAAATGTGGAAAAGACGGAAAATGTGAAAAATGCGGAAAACGAAGGAAATAACGCGGAAAATGGACAAAATGATGGAAAAAGAAATTAAAATTATTATTTTTATTAATGTTGTGTATTAAGTTAAAAAATGTTTTTTTTTTATAAAATAAAAGTTTAAATTAAAATTACAAAAAAATTAATTAATAAATGTAATCATTGTATATATGCATTTTGTTAACGATTTTATTTTAATTTGTTGAAATCGTGTTAAAATCAAAGTAACCTTAATATCATATCATGTGTATGTGGAAATTAAAATTTTTTAATGAAATAATTTGTAAACGAAGTTGAGTTTCTTGAATGTCTTCCGAGAAAATAACCTTGAATGCTTAGTAGACAAAATCTTGACGCAATTTTATAACGTCAAGGTGAAATTTGATACCTTTTTAATGATGCATCTGTTGACAATAACTTATACCCCGAAATATGATAAAAATCAAATGAATTCAATTTTTATTATTCTAAAAATTTTACACGTGAGCAAGGTTGACTTAAAAAAACTAATAAATAAATAAATGCAAAATTCAATCTAAACCAATTTAAAGTGAAATAAATGGATATTATAATTGGTTACGTCTAAAATGCAAAAAACCGCAAAAAATGCAATTTGGCGATTTTTTTCCCAACTTTTTTTGGATGTATAAAATAATTTTCCATTTAATCCGCCAATCCAGGATGTGTACAATCACGTTTTGCGCGTAAATCACCATGTAAAAACTCATTACAAACACATTTCCTATGAGTATTCCTCACGATTTTAGTCGTGCATTTTTATTTTCTACGTAAAAACAATCTAAAACGAATTTTGCAAGCCTGCGGATATTACACGTACAAACCGAACTCGCAATAACAAAGTTTGGAATAACCTTGATCTTGTCATTCGTTTACTTGGAGGGGAAAGTTACAACTCATTGTCTTTTATCTTGATAAAGCTTTTGCAAAACTGCTCAGGTGTATAAAAAGCGAAACGAACCTGACTGCTCATCATCGTAACACCTGAAACAGGTAAGAACAACATAAATTCGAAATATACAAAATAATTTATGAATTTGTGGATGTTGGTAGAATTTAATCAAATTACTCACGACATTAATAATTTTTATATTTATTTTACAAAAATTTAATTTTTTGACATTAAGACGAAATTTTACGATGTTTAGTTCCGATTTTTGAATATAGATAGCGACACCGCGTGTCGCTGTCTTTAAGAATTTTTAAATTACAGGTATCATTATGAAACCTACACGTGTGATTTTGTAAAATAATATTCTAAGAACTGCAAAAATCAAGTTTTGATATTTGACACAAAAAAAAATTTAAATTTAAAATTTAAAATTCTTACCAAACCCCGCCCTTGTTTGTTTTAGGGGACATTAAGTTTTTGCTTGCTTTACTCGGTTGGAATTGCAACACGTCTTGGTTTTCCCCTCTTTATCCCGTTGACGTCACTGTTCCTAGTAAACTTAATTAAGTATTCGAATGATTTTATCTCCCACTTGAGGGCATTCCGAGGTCACTCGGGTTGTTGAGCCTTGGGTGGGGGTTTTAAAGCGGTTAAATGTTGAATTCTTAATTGGTCGTTTGATCAAAACGTGATTTTCACGTGTTCATCGTCACGAAAACCTTTTAGGGATTAATATTTAGTCATGGTGGTATTGCGCATGTGTGGGATTCGTGATCAGCTGACGAGGGATTTACGCTTTTTAAATTTCAATCACTGCTTACAGAAGTGTAAAGCCGTAAAACAGACACAAAGGAGACAGACAACTGACAGGACGGTTTTCTAGCTCTCTGAGTCTGTACTCAACATGGCATTTAAGGTAAGATCATAAAAATATTTTTATTTTTGCGTTAGTGTTGAAATTTCGCAATAAAATTTTTTTGTTTTAAAATAAACAACCAAGTGAAAGACTAAACTGGTAACACTATATTTTACTTTAAAATATTCAATGTCTTAAGTTTTATTTTACTTGTAGAAGAAATAATTTATATTAATTTATGAATTTTTTGCCGTTAAAACAAAAAATAATTTTCGGCACCAAAAATCGCACAAAAAAGTAAAAAAAAAATAATTTTTTTTTACTATTTTGTAGAAAAATTTAAATTATTTCTTACTTTATCATGTTTTTTAAAAATTTTTAGAATTTTTTATTTTCTTTAATATTTAGTTTCTTCCTTCGGCGTGTTTACTTTTGACATTGGTCGTCCACCCAACACAAATGGAAGTGGAACCAAAGCAGCGAGTAGAACGAGGCGCTCCAGGAGCACCCGGAGCGGGCGGTGCGCCGGGTGGACTCGGAGGAGATGACTACCTCAATTTCCGTTCAGCTGGTCACCCAATTGGTCCACCACTTCCTCCACCAGGCCCGTTTGATCCAGTGGCAGGAGGAGGAGGAAGTTATTTGGATTATTCAGGCGGACAAGGTGGTTCAGGCGGTGTTGGAGGGGGTCCTGGCCAATCTGGACAACCGGGGGGACTCGGACCTGGAGATCTCGACTTCCGTTCCGCACATAGTTTCCCTGGAGCAGGCGCAGGTGGCGCTCCTGGTCTTCCAGGATCACCCGGAGGTTACGGTCCTGATGACATCGCTTTCCGTTCAACAGGTCATGGGGGTGCTGGACATGGTGGTGGACCAGGTCAGCCAGGCATGCCAGGAGGAGTCGGTTACGATGACCTTCAATTCCGCACTCTCGGTGGCGGAGGTCACGGAGGTCACGGTGGAGGCGCTGGGTCCCCAGGATTGCCAGGAGGAGTCGGTTATGACGATCTTCAATTTCGCACCCTCGGCAGTGGAGGCCACGGAGGTCACGGCGGAGGTCCTGGATCTCCAGGATTGCCAGGAGGAGTCGTGTATCCAGAAGACGACATTCATACTAGAACTTTAGGTCGTCCTATTGGTTTAGGAGGTGGCGGCGGAGGGGGAGGAGGAGGTGGTGGAGGTGGCGGCGGCGGTGGAGGTCGTCGACGTCGTGATGATAATTCTTATTGGTACGCATTTGGTCCAGACGGTGGTTATGGTAGTCAATTCCCAACTGGAGGTTTTGGCCACGGTAGTGGCAGTGGAGGTGGAGGTGGAGGTGGTGGAGGAGGAAGTGGAGGTGGTTTTGGCTGGGGTAGTGGATCTGGATCAGGTACCGGCTCAACAGGCGGTGGAGGAGGCGGTGGCACGAACCCGGATGGATCATCTTTCTCTTTCGGTTTCTCTGAGCAAGATGGAAAACACACTTCTGGTGGGGTTGTTTGCAAACCCGATGGAAGTTGCGTAAAATATCCACTAAAACAAACGGGTCATTCGATTCATAAACGTTCTTACGGCGGTGGCGGAGGAGGCGGAGGTGGATACGGTGGTTCACCCGGCTCTCCTGGACTTCCAGGGGGTTATGGAGGATATGGAGGCGGCTATGGTGGATACGGAGGAGTCGATTTCCGATCGATAAGTCGTCCAGCTTATGGTGGTGGTGGCTACGGAGGTCACGGAGGAGTTGGTGGTGGTCCAGGCATGCCAGGAGCTCCTGGTGGAGGCGGTTATATTCATACGAGAACATTGCCGAGAGGTTATGGAACGTCTTACAATCAAAACGCGGTATACAGAGGTGGTTATGGAAGCTATTACGGAGGAGGAGGTTATCCCAGTAGTTACTATTATCCAAGTTATTACGGTGGTGGTTACTACGGAGCTGGTGGTTATGGGGGAGGTGGTGGTGGTGGGGGCGGAGGCGGTGGTGGAGGAGGGGGCGGAAAGTAATCATTTATCTTAAAAATAAATTTGAATCTTGCCATTGAAAGTTTAATTTTTATTTTGTAAATAAAAATAAATTGTTTAAAGTTTTTAGACCCAAAATACAGTGAAATTTTTTATTGTACAACTTTGTACTCCATAACAAATAATTTTTCGATGATTTTACCATTGTGATTTGAATTTTAATAAACGAACTAAACAGAAACTTAAATATAACGAGAATTTTTAGGTTTACTTATAAACAAGAAACGACTCGGAATTTGTATACTTTGAAGCAAATATGGCGCCGTCTAGTGTCGGTCCGCTAAAAGCAATGTCAGTGATTCCCATCACGTAACCATATATAAAATTACTTCTTAAGCAATCGACGAGTCGAGTTGCGATTGATTTTTTACGGTGAGTAGTCAATGTCCATACTCGTGAAATTCCGCACAGAACAGGAACAGGAGCGTCATCATGATACGACACAACGCCATTTGTGGTGACAGAAGGGTATGCCTAATTTAAAAATTACAAAGGAATAAAAATTGATAAATTAATCAATTTTGGTAATTAATAATCAAATATTCGTTGTTACTTTTGTTACTGGTTCAGCTGATAAAAAGCCAACGATTTTTTTCTCGACGTCAGTCACGAAAAATAAAAACTACACGAAAATTAAATATTGACAAAATTAGGACATTGAAAAAGAGCAAAAATATAAATTTTTTGTATTTTTAAATACTCGTCTGTACCTTGGTCTGTTTTATTTTGTCGATTACCATTTCTCCTAATTCTAAATCTAACACACTCCACACCTGAGTCATTTTAATCTGAGCGTACCGAGGATCACGCGGCTCTACTAAAATCACGCGTCCATCTTCAAATTTTCCAACAACATTTTCATTTTTCCAGCCCTGTTTAAAACAAATATATTAATTAATAAATACAAAATAATGTTAGAAAAAAATTTAGTTTTTACAGAAAAGTTGAGTGCGTTGAGTCTAGCATTATGATGCTTATTGTGCATACGTGAATCCTCTTTATCGCAAGGTGTGTAAATCATTCCACATGTTTGACATTCTACAGGTGCCACATCTCTCTGTCCCACATCGATAACGAGTTGCTCCATTTTATCTTTCTTACTGTTCGTACTCATCAACCGACGGCTGCTACGTAATTTTTTACCGGACGAATGAATTGTGGATGTCGTTGACGGTGATCTAAAATTAAATTTACTGAGTTTAATACAATAAATTAACTGTCTGTACTTCATTTTTACCTGTTTGTTTTGTTTTTATCTTTAATAAAAAGAGGATAAAGTGGAATTTTTTCCTCCGACTGATTTTCAGTCGTTTGTTCTTCAACTTCAGATGAGATTTCGATTTCGTTTTGTACTTGAGGTACTTTAAATTGTTCAAGTTTTGGTTCAACTTCAGTTGACTGGGTGAATGGCTCACTCCATACAGTATCTACGTTTAAAGTTTCTTCGATTATAGTGGGATTTTGTACACTCTTTGCCGGTTGACGAGCTGATTTAAATACAACCCTGCAAAAATTCGAAAAATTTCAAAATTTCAGAAATTAAATTTTTCGTGTAAAGCATTAATTTGAATTTAGCTTACTTGTTATTTCCCACCATCAAAACTGATTCTGGTTTCTTCGACGGCGATCTCTTACTGAAGAATTTTCTTTTTCTGGTTTCCGTCGTTGGAGTGACATCTTCTTTCGTAGTTACAACGAGTATTTCTAAAAAAAATTGTACCTGAATACTAAAATTTTAATTTTTTTGTAAATCAACAAACCACGTTCAGTTTTTCGCATTTTCGACGCTCTCTTCTTTTTTAACGGTTTGGTCGTCGTCACGAACTCTCTCTTCGTTCTCTTCAATTCTGGTTTCGTTCGACGTGCGCGAATTGCTTCAATTTTTGCACGTGTAATTTTCGGACGGAGATTTTTCTTACCGTAAAAGCTCTTCGTAGCTATGCTGTTTTCTTCCTTTTTACAATTTTCGTCTGAAATTGCAAAAATTATGAATTACTCCTCGTGTCATCGAAGTCGGTCTTTAATGTAAACTCAGAAAATAATCGATTAATGCAAGTAAATACCCTCGATATCTTCAATATTTTCCTCCTCGTCCAAATCAACGGGTGGTTTATTTTCTTTACGATAATATCCCAACAATTTCGTGCTTATTCTGCGCGGCGTTTTCTCGTCAAAATCAAAACAATCAGGTTCTGATGAATCCGAGGACATGTTCATAATCGAAGAACTAATTATGGCAAAAATACAACTGTAAATTATCAAAACTCGTACTAAATATACCACATTAATTTGCTATCTTTAATTCAGTAGTTCGCACTAATTATTTGTTTTGCCTCGTGCTGCAAATTGGTTACCTGCGAAGCCATCGCGACGACATCGACGTTTTCTTTATTAATCAATAGACAATTTATACAATGAATTAAGCAACACACTGTTTGACTCACATATGTATCCTAAATAATTAAAAAAACCTTTCAAGTTTTGAAACAATTCCCACGAAGCTGGTAAGCAAAACTGAAATATCGCCAGTTTGGTCAAAATCCGTGGCGCGCCAAAACTGATGCGAGAGCCTTCTAACGGCAAAATAGTAAACTCGATCGACGCTAAAGCGCACCAAAATAATAACTTCGAAATTTTAACGCGAGTGGTTAAAAAAGATTAAATAAATACAATCTGTTTGCGAGGGAAGGAAGACTATAATTTTATTTCAATGTGCGTAGTTAGCTTACAAATTAAAATTCTGATAATTAATCAAGCTTCAAATTTATTGGCCCTGTATTAATTATTTTATCGATGAAAATGTAAATCAATGGTTTCTCTAGAGGTTTTGGTTTAGGAGTAGACACAGGAGTTGTCGACACTGACGGTGAAGTAGTTGAAAACCACCATTTTGGTGAAGAATTGATCCAACGTCCTGTCGATCTATCCCATCTTGGAGTACTCCATCTATCCCATCTCGGAGTTGACCATCTATCCCATCCTGGGGTTGACCATCTATCCCATCTCGGAGTTGACCATCTATCCCATCTCGGAGTTGACCATCTATCCCATCCTGGGGTTGACCATCTATCCCATCCTGGGGTTGACCATCTAACCCATCTCGGGGTTGACCATCTATCCCATCCCGGGGTTGACCTGCTGTCCCATCTCGGAGTTGACCATCTATCCCATCTCGGGGTTGACCAGCTGTCCCATCTCGGGGTTGACCATCTATCCCATCCCGGGGTTGACCTGCTGTCCCATCTCGGGGTTGACCAGCTATCCCATCTCGGGGTTGACCAGCTGTCCCATCTCCGAGTTGTCCTCCATCCATTTGTGTTTCTGTCCCACCAATTTGTCGAATTTTCATTCCACCAACTCATATTGACTTCGTTTCCCCAATTTGTCGTGTTAGCGTTCCACCAATTCGGCGTGCCTTCGTTCTCCCCATTTGTTGCATTTTCGTTCCACCACCAGGGAATACTAGAATTAATAGAAGGTCTTTCGGTCCACCATCCATTTGTCTTTCTTGGCACTGTTGTATCCCACCACCAAGGTCTGGTCGGATCAGCAGTTGGTCTTCCATTCCACCAAGTTGGTGTATACCCATCAAACCAAGGCGATTTGGAAGTAGCTTGCCAATTCTCCCATCTTCTTGTAGTCAAATCCCACCAGGACGGTCTATTCTGTGATGTACTAGGATAGCCCCACCTGGGTGTATCAGTTCCTCTGCCCCATCCTGGCGTACTAGCATACCACCACCATGGTCTATCGGTGGAAATGTATGGTCTACCAGTCCACCATGGTGGGGTGTGTCCGCCCGTCGGCCATGTTGATCCGTACCACGCTCGTGATGTTCTGTCCCACCACTCTGTACTGGGATCACGAGACCACGATTCCGAATTACGACGAGTCGTCCACCACGGCGTACCAGAAGGGGTTGACATTTTCCCCCATTGTGTTATGTCGGGAGGGTAAGTTGTCTGTAAGGTCCGCAGAGTTCTTCCAGGATACTTGTAATCCCATGGTTTCTGGGTTGATGGCTGCGATTCACCCTGCGAATCGCCATCATCGGTAGTCGAATCATAACTCTCAGTCTGAGCTAAAAATTATAAAATATGTTCAGAAATTGGCGAGTAGATGTAAAATGTAATCTTACCGTTTACGCACGCCAAAAGACACAGGCCAAGCGTGAAAACTTTGACCGATGTCATGGTGGGGAGGTGTCTAATAACGCAATAATTAATTACGCCGAGTCTATACCTACAGCAAGTAGTAGATAACTTATCTATTTTTTATTTGTTCAAACAATTCTCGGAAATAAATAACATGTCACTTCCCCACTGATATAAAAGGGATCGTGACTTGGTTAAAAATAATTTGTGTTGCTAATACAATTTTGGCATAGTATCATTCAACGTGTTTTAACATTCATTTTAAATTTGAATGAGTATGAAATAACTATCTGTGCCCGTATTTTTAAACACAATTCATATTTAAATCCAACTTTTTAATTACCGGTGTACCAAATTACACATTACTAAAAAAGCTGTTATTTTTCGTGTGAATTAACACTTTAGCGTCAGTTTTATTACATCAATCAAAATTGAAATATTTATGATCAAGAGTGATAAATAGTTTTCAGGTCTGATTTCAAAAACGATTAAAAACTGATAAGTAGAAATTTTTGTTGAAATTTTGCGCAATGTATTTCTATTTTTTGTTATAAAAAATATTTTTCAATAACCTGATAAAAAATTGACACTTTTTCCCAAATTTAACTTTTCCACGCACAAAAAACCACACAACTAACTTTAACCTCTAAATTCTCATAAGAATAAAAAACTAATATATAAAATATCTAAACTTGATAACAATTTACACGTAATGTACTTGAATCCATATTGACCAATTTGATAAGAATTATCGCTAATTACCAACACTCTATTCGAGATAATTAATTTCTTGTAAACTCAACTGACATGCTTTTTACCATCTGTGATATTAGTTTCGCACTTGACATGACACCAATCATACTTTTTCTGTGCTCAATTTCATTAAGCACATATTGTGTTCAAACTACTAAACTAGAGAATAATGGTTACTCGGGAGTCGTCGTTGCAATTAACGATTATATTGGTCAAGAACTTGAAAATACCCTCATCAGCAACATTAAGGTATTGCGCAATTTGGGGTAATCTTAATCTAGCTCTGTACGTGAACATTTTTTTGCCGACAGCTTATGTTTACAGAAGCGTCTGAGTTTCTTTACTTGTCAACTCACAAACGCGCCTATTTCAAAGATGTCACTATTTTAGTTCCAAGTAATTGGAACAAACAAAGTTACATGGAATTTGCAGGAATCGAAAGTTTTAACACGGCAGACGTAAGAATTTCCGACCCTGATCCCAAGTAATGATAGATTAAAAATATTCCTTTACTTTGAAGCACGTTGTGTTAATTTTCCTATTCAATATATTTCAGAAAAAATAATTTGTCTTACACTCAGCAAGGCACAACGTGCGGTGAACAAGGAGAATATATCCACATTAACGATGAACATTTATTAAACGAAAAGCGTCATGACGTTCTTTACGGCCCACTAGGTAACATCACGAGCATTTTAAGCGTGTGGTACAATAAACAGCAAAACAGGATAGAACTACGTTTTAAAATTGTTCAGTGAATAGATAGCGAAGAGCTAATGACCTAAAGACCCAAAAATAATCACAATGTCATATTACAAATATAAAAGTTGCGAATTATTAATTTTTTTGGCAATTAGGTCGATGGTTGACAAAAAATTGGGCGCAATATCGATATGGAATATTTGAAGAACATGGTAGGATCGGAGATGAAACGTTTAGAACTTTTTTCAAGGATGCAAGAGGTTTTTCTAAAGCATCTAGTTGTTCAAATTCGAAGACTTTAAGCGCAGGGCGAAGATGGTAAGTGCCTGGTAACAATTTTGATAAAATTTATAAAATAGTTGCTATTTTGTAGGAATTTTGTAACTAAACAACCTTGCACTGAACTTGACGCGGATCGTGTGGAACCGAAAGATTGTTACTATGATGCATCGGATGATGATATTATTACGTCAATTGCATTTGCTTATTACCATCCAAAGGTCAAGTTGTGAAAATAATTCATTCTGATAATTTTTTTTTAAGTTAATGGTTTTGGATATTTTATATTAAATAGGTTGTGAATTTTTGTGGATCGAGTGAAGAATTTGTACACGATACGATGCCACGTACACCGCATAATTTTTATTGCAATGATCGGAGTACATGGGATGTAATAATGGAACACGAAGATTTCAACAACAACAAGTAAAACCAATTTTTCAATTTATAACAACTTTATGATATTTCCTATCGTTTGGACCTTAGCAATCCTCCACGAGATAATGTAAACACGAAGCCAAATTTTCGAATTGTAATTCCCAGCGAAAAGCGATTTGTTCTCGTTTTTGATGTGTCAGCCAGCATGAATGGAGTAAATAAGAGCTAAATTTTTTTGTTGACTGTTTGTTATAACAAATAATTTTACATACGTAGAGTCGTTTAAGTATGGTCCGGCAAGTAGTAACCAATTTTATAGACACTCTTCTACCAAAAGATAGCATTATTGGCTTGGTAACTTTTTCCAACAAGTAACTACGAAATAATTTTCAAACGTTTTAAAAATTGTGGTCTTTAAAATGTATATTGCATCGTCCGTAGTGCTACAACAATACAACCGATGACGAAATTGAAATCTGATGCAGAGAGACAGAGCGTCATTAAGAAATTATCGACTTTATCTGGGCGAAGCAGCACTTGTATTGCTTGTGGACTATTAGAAGCACTGCAGGTAAATTATATACATACGTAACTAAGATTAAACAATTATTTTAAAGGTGTTCTTAAAAATTGGTAGACTCTAAAATCAGATAATAAAGATGCTGCAGGCACCAAAATCATCGTCGCGACTGATGGTAACGAAAATGAGAAACCTCGAATATCCGATATTCTTGACAAACTGAAGAATGAATCCGTCCGAGTGTACACGATAGCGTATGGTGATTACGCGGATGAAAATTTAGATAAATTGGCAGGTGCTACGAACGGAAAAACGTGTTTTGTGCAACAGAGCAAAGACTCTTCGAGATCAGATTTTGATTCTTGTTTATTTCAAGCAATTTCTGATGGAGATATGAATACCCACAAAGTAGAATATAATACTAAGTGTAGTATATACATTGATTATAAATTGATTTTTATTATGTTTTTAATTATAGCTTATTAAAAAATCTCACAATCGTATCAGAAGTAACAGTATAACGGGAACTTTCAACACAGATGCTAAGTTTTTTGATTTGAAATTATCGATGATGTACGATATTTCAAATTCGTTGAAGAACATTACAGTTCTAGCGCCGAATAATTCGGCGCTGTATTACGACAGTCGACAACGGAGTTCTCGTAAGAGTGAAAAAATTTATTCAGTACCACTAACGGGTGACGATGTAAATATAAATATAATTTACTAGACATTTTTATTACAACTGTGATACATACTTTAGTTAGGTTTATGGCAATATATTGCTTACTTTTCTGAAATATCACAAAACGTTGGAGTCAGCGTGATCGGAAGGTGCAATAAAAAAAAAACAATCCGAGTTGATGGATGGATGAGCAAAAGAAATAAAAAGGTCAATGAACAAATGCTGTTACTAATTTTTGTGATTGTTTTATATTGAAAATTAATATTTTTTACAGGTAACAGCGGGTAAAGACCAAATTGCTATATTTGCTAGAGTCAATTCAGCTGGCGAACCAATTACCAATGCTGTCGTCCTTGCTGAAATAAAGTTACCTAATGGGAAACATATTGAGCAACGATTATGGGACAACGGAACAGGTATTTCGACAAGAGAAAAATTGTTTAGATCGATATTTTAATGCAAAGTACTCCCTACATAGAACCTGACTCTTTCAAAAATGATGGCGTCTATTCACGATTTTTCATTCACTTCTACGGCAAAGGGCGATACGGAGTGACGCTTACAATTAGAGGTTAAAATTTGTAAAATTTAGGTTTTTGTTGTAACAATTAATTTTTCACTGTTAATGGTATTTCTGCTTCAGGTGTAATTACAAATTCAGAAAAGGTGCAGATTCCATTTGAAAGATTTTTCGTAATAGGATCATTCTGCGTGGTCAATGATTACTACTTTGATAATCCAGACTTAATTCCACCGAATGCTGTGTTTGATTTAAATGTCGTACGAAATGACGAACTAAAAAACAAAGTTACTTTAAACTGGACAGCACCAGGAGATGATTTCGATATTGGACAGGCTTCTAAATACGAAATTAAATATTTCACAAATCCCAGTATACTGCGTTCACGCTTCGATGATATTGTCTTCAAAATTTTGCTAACCGATGTCGTTGCGGGCAGTCTAATTCCAAAATCAAGTGGCGAGGAAGAATTACTGACAATTAACGTTCCTGCTCCGATTTCCAACGACACCCACGAAATTTACATCGCGCTTAAAACCATTGATGATCGCAATAACACTGCGAAAATTTCAAATGTCGTTTACATTCCAATTAGTTCTTCCTCTTTACCCAAATGTAATAAAGTTGGTGCCATGTACCCAAATATACATAATTGTTTCCAGTATTATGTATGTGGCAGTGTGGGAAACCCACCATTGTTGATGAACTGTGCAGCTGGTACTGGCTATAATCCAAAGCTGAAAGTTTGTGATTGGCCATTAAGCGATCATTGCCGTTCTCCATCTTAGAACAAAAGTTACACTGCGTGTCAAATTACGAAGAAAATCAGTGGTGATGTTATACTGAGTAAATTTTGATTAATGAGTAAATTTATATTTCTTTATAATTATGCAGATTATGCAATTATTAAGATGTCTAATTGCAATAACACTATTTATAATGCAATAAACCAGACTAACCTATTTAGGCAAAATAACATATTGTAACTTGATTTTGCTAGTAAAATTTGCAGAATTTGCATTTATTGCTCAAATTTTAATTAGCTTTGTGTCTTATTGTGTAGGGAGAGAACAGGCAGTGATGACTAGCTTATTTACTTTAGTTAATTTGACTTTTCTCGTTCATTTTTTTGCAATGTATGTTTTTTATATTTAACTTACAGCCTGCAAGTGCCTGTAAATTATTGTATTTAAACGACTATCTAAATTTGAAGACAGTGTCTGTTATTTGATTTGTGGATTACGCAACCGACCGATTCTGAGAAATGTGTAGATATATAGATCACAGATATCGAACTTGCCGTTACTTTTTCATTCTTCAAAAGTATGATAAGAGCAAATTGTCAAAAAAAAGTCAAAGTATTAAAACTAGTTTCATTGTGCTATTAGAAATAAAAATTGTTACTGCAGCTATACACTATGCGCAATCGACAGTTATCTCGTAACATTATTCATTTTGCGAATACTAAGTAACAAAATTACGTTCTTTAAACACAAAAACCCAGCGTAACTCAAATTTTCGCGACCGGATGCATGTTATAATTTTTTTTTTAGTCGCATCTATTTTTAACTTGGCATTTTCTGTTGGTACAATGCGTGAATCGCACTGTAAAAACCAACGAATGACGGAATGCAAAATGAAATAACCATAATGAAATTTTCTTTAATTTCTGCATTTTTGTATTAAATTTCTCCTGGATTTTCTCTTAATTATCGGATCAAAACGAAAAAAGCCGTGGTATCATTATTTATTTTATTTTATGACACTAACAATGCATTAATAAGAAGGGAAATGTCAAACTACTGTATATTCGTTACTCAGTAATTTTATTGAGTTTTGTTTACATTGGAATAACAACCCGCCAATCGCCACGTCTGATTTTTATCTCGATGCCGCTGAAGTGACAGTCGATAACACGGAAAAAACGAGCGCCACATGTTGCGATTTTCCACAGGAGAGGATTTTGTAGAGGTAATTCCTTGCCACATGATTTTACAAGTCCGTGTGTACAATATCACGCTGGAATAGCTTTCATCAAACTAACTTCAACGCCAGAAACAGAAAAAGAAAAATGTTGCACGGAACAAATTTTACGGCTGATCTTTGCTAAAAATAATTTTCATTCTCTTCTGTCCTTTTTATTTTTCTTAACATATTTTAAAATGTCACCTATAATACTGTACGTAGTTGCTGCTCTTTAGTACAGTGTAGTACTCTCAGTGCAATGAGTAGCAGTGAATAATTTTACGAGAAATATGAAATATTCACTTTTAGGATTGACACGATGTTTTTGCAGTACGCTCCTAAACAAACTAAAATTCTCGACAAATTTCAAAATATTGAATGTTATTTTCAAGGGCATAAAAATGATTCAGTACAGAAAAAGTTACATCACGTAAATAAGACATTTTTTTGTGTTCGTAACAACATTTGTTATTATCAATAAATGAGAAGTGATCCGTTAAATTCCTGCAGTATTTACAAAATAGCGACAGAAATTGCATTAAAAAAACAAAAAATTTGACTTGGTCAATTTATTTTCTTTATTACATCCAAAACTGAACCAACCACATTACATACAAGAATAATTGCTTTTTTTAACAATTTTTGTGCAACTTCGAAATTATGTTACTAGTTTTTTCGTGACAGATTTTGAGTTTACAAATAGAAATTATTGATAGATCAATTTTTCAGTGGATCAATGGATCAAAGGTAAAATTGTTTGTAACACGCACTTTGTAAACGGTTAATTGAAGAACTCTCATTGCGTGAAAAAATAACTATTATATAATGCGGAATTATGTTTCAGTACCTTATGCAACGATTACTGATCGACCTTGAGATTGTGACTGTAATTTTTTTATACCGCTAGAAGCTGCGTTTGATATATACTTGTATAAATAGTTATTACCGAAATATTAAAAAGATTCTTTGATAATTTCGGAGACAATCTATCAATTGACGCCCATGAGATGCGTGATCGACGTGTTTCCACGAATGATTCACTACAAACTGGAGATAGTGAACCAGTCAATAATTTTTTTGCCTTCAAATTTAAAATGGTGATAATGACAAACATCACACGAAATCCTTACGCTTACGTTAAATCACAATATTTTTAAATTTTTCTATGTCTGCAAAATTGTCTGATATTTATTTACGATCACAACTTGTCTTGATTTTACTTTTTTTAACGAAAATTTTGTGGCGTGATATGTTTAAAATGGTGTTTTTTTTGGTTCGCAATCAGAAAATGTTCATTTTTTCCCAAAGTTTTAATTTCTGTCTTTAGAAGGGGAATTTGGGACAAAAACCGGAATATATGGTGCGTTAGTTTCGGTCTTAAGCTTTATAAAAATAAAAATCTATTTTTTGTTGTAACATTCTAAAGAACTGAACACCTATGAGAAATCCTGATTTTGTGGTTAAACGATTAATTTAGCGATTGACAATTTTAAACAGAAATTTACACCCGATTTAAGTAACCATCGACATTTTGTAATAGCAAATTTTTAGGTTTTCCTTCGTCATTGTCGCTAGGACTTTAATATGGAAGAATGATTTTGATAAGTGTTACATCTCAAAATATGAGTTTTCTAATCGATGAACGCAACTGTCACAATAATACTTCTTTCATGTTAACTGAGCATTGAATAAATAATTCAAAGACAACCGTGTGCTTAGTACGACGTACATTGTAGCTTGAATAAATCAGCGTCCAAATTTTTCGTACTGAAAAAATAGTGTTGTTAACGACTATGATGTTAAGTTATCCTGAGAACACTCAGGAAATTTGCAACCCACGTTAAACTCAAATAGAAATTACTACTGCAATTCCCCACGAATTCCTCTGCATCAAATTTTTGTTCTGATTCGTAACAGGAAAATATCGACGGCAAAACGGAAATTGTGAGAAATTAAACAAACTAAGTAAAACTCAGTAATGTTTTAGCCCTGCCTTAACACCATATTAGTATTGTACAAGAATATTTTATATTTCAAATCCGTTACCGATTCGTCACAAAAAAAACTGAATGTCACAAAAAAAACTGAATGACACATGTTCGTTTATTTTGCTCGCACCGGAAAAAAAATAATAATAAACTGAAAAATGCGATGATTCGGTAACAGGGTGCTGTCTCCCATATTTATCTTTGATTGACAGCAGTTCGCCAGTCGGAGATTCACAATTTTTTATCTCGACGCGAATGATTGGATATCCAACAACGTTGAAAAAGAAAGCGGGAGAAATTCGCTGTCCGATTTCCGTAAAATTGTGAATGCGGAGGAGTATTTGAAGATAAAATTTTGACACATAATAGACCAAAAATGTTGTAAAACCATATAAATATTGTGGCAGGTGTACATGCAGCTACAGTACTATTCTTTCAGCACGATGCAGTCTAAATCGACATTTAAAATGCTAATCCGAGTTTCAGCTCTACTGTTTTTCGGTAAGTTAACTTTTGAAACTGAACAATTTTCGAATTACTACCACATTTTATTGTAGACTATTGCGAACGTCTTTGTAAATATTGCTTTTTTATTAATTGCAATTACTTTTCACTGTAGCCAACTACATGGCAGAAGGAAATTCATGTCTTTCACTCGGTCATGCATCGCATGGTCATTGTATCGATAGTCACGACGTTCTTGGGTTAGCAGAACCTACACACGGAACCGTTACAAAATCATGCCCATCGACATTCGTTGAGCGTCATTTGGTTGATTACGAACCAAATAGTATCGTCGAGAGGGTCTGCCAATGCACTGATCGTTGCGGCGAAAATGCTGAATGCACACAAATCTACACTTGGGTGTTATTTGAAAATATTAATTCGAGCGAACCTGAACAACTGAAAGTACGCGCTGACTGTCTTTGTGTAGCAGGAATTGCTGCAGCGGGCAAAAACGAAGAATTGATAATTTAAATTTTAAAAGGAATTTATGTTTTGTCGGGGATAGACGAGTAAAATTCATGTAACTCCAAATTAGATAGATATCTCGCATAAAGTATTTACCATTTTCAGACGCACTGTCATAATCGTTGTAAATACAGTAACTTGTCATGATTTGTAACATGTCTAATGAAAATTTTAATTTTTGATGCGCAGAAACTTTCCGATCCATCAAATCAAACAATCAAATATGTGTGGTATCTGGAAAAAAATGTACTTTAAAAAATAAATTTTTTGTCTATCCAATCAATGTTAAGATAGTCGATGGTTCATTGACGCGTTATCATCTCTTACAAAAAAAACCAAAAAAAAAAAACAGTCAAAATTGAATTACACGAAAAAACAATTTCCAAGTAAACTATTTAGGGGCAATTTAATGCTTTAGCTAAACATATACAGGATCTAAACTCACGAGGAAAAAATATTACTGATAATTTTGCATAAACTTGACTCTTGTAGGCAAAACAAATGAATGCGAACTTTTTCACACGTTAATCCAATTACATGTTGTAACGACACTATAAGTACGACAGTAGACTCTCGATTACCCGGGATTGACCTAGGGTAATCGGGTTGCGGACTAGTCATTTTTTCACTGAAATCTACCCTAAACTCATGTTTTATGCTCTACTGTGCATTACTATGGAAATTACACTGGGAATGAGTAAACTAAGAAAGCAGTCAAAAGTTGTACTCCGTATTTACCGCATATGAGTATTTTACAGTATGCTGCACACGATCTCTGTTACGTAAAAAGTGATCAACTGAAAAAGTCACACAAATTTGCAATTTTTTTTTTTAATATTTGTGTACAGTAAGCAATTGAATTATTGCAATTACACCACATCCATATTCGCACTGTGTTCTTCATTACAGACATCCAATGTGACAATTATTTGGTAATTCAAATTAATTAACCTCTTCAGCATAAATATATACGTCTAAAAAAGTACTGGTAATGCCTTCACAAAAGAATAAATCACCAACGCAATAATGTTGAAAAGCGGTATATTTTACTCAATCTGTTTAAACTACGAAATATTCTTAGCTTGTTAGGGAAAACTACATAAATTTTAGAGAATAGGAATTAACAAATACATGTTCTGTATAATCAGTTTGAAATGTGATTGATATTTATCTCCAGGCGTTATTTTTAAAGTAATTAAAAAATTTAAAAAGTTTAAAATTTCGAGGAGCGTCCATTAATTTATAATTATTTGTGTTGTTGTCAATCATTGCCTTCTGAGAATCCAATCGCAGATAGCGAACATGTCATTATCTTGTCTATTTATTAATTCATTTCGTTACGTGATAAGTGAAATACGTCACATTATGGTCCCTGAATTTAAAAAAAAACCGTTCCACCGCACTCCAAAAATAAAAATTCGTAAGTACAAGTAATCAAATTGCAAATTGATGCAAGTAAAATTCGTAATTACGACACCGTACATTCCTCTACCCACCGATCCTCACAAGTATTCTGTAATTCCCCTTCTAACATTTTGAGAACACACCGCTCAATTTACGGTATGAAAAATTACACACAGAAAAAAAAAATTGTGGAGGTTAAGGCGGATTTCCGGAATTGCCCGTTGGTACGCGGATGGTAAATGCAAGCATTCCAAATTATAGTGTTAGCTAATCATAGAAAATTTGTGGTAATTGCGCAAGTTATTCAGATTGAGTCGCAAAACACATTCTAGCCTGCGTTGTTTACAGAAATCACGAAGAGTGATCGAGCAAAATATTGATATTAACAAGTGAAACTTTATAGCGACATTCATATTTCATTCTTAGCTGGTGAACTACCAATTTAACCGGTCACTGTGTGTACTGCCGAACTCTACTTTTTTTTTAACAACGTAATACTGTATAAATATAAATTTTGAGTTTATTTTTCATTTAATTTATAATTAATGCTAAAATTAATAATGTTAGCATGTATGTAAATTTTTGGTGTGAAATGCGTATAAAAATCTTTGGAAAATGATATTTTTACTGCGACAAAGATTTTTTCTTCACAAGAATTTTAATTACTCAGAAAATTACGCTGCTAACAAGGGCAATAATTTTTTATTTCTTATGTTGAAAAAAGTTTTTGAAACGCGAAGAAATTTGATGTAAACCTCACTTTTCGCTTAATTTCTGTTTGTATTGATTGCTTAAAAATATGACCTTCGATTCGGCTTTAAAGAAATCGTTGTGACGATTAATCTTTTTCCAAGAAATCAGCATCGCAGTAAACCGCAACGGTAAATTATACTAAGAATACTCACCGTTTTATCGGCCACATTATACAAATATGGCGAACGGACACACCTATGTGGGCAAGATGGTATAAATTTACAAGAGATAATAAATTGTATTGTAAGAAACACCTTAAAAGTAATTTTGCAAAAATTAACTAGTCAAGCACTGCGTAAATCTGCAGACGTTCGAGACTGTCGAAAATTAAAAATAAATACCGGTAGTGTAAGAAACTATAATCGACTACCAATTACAAAAAGTTTTCTTACAACAATGATTTCTTGTAATAACGACTCGTTAAAAGAATTTCTTGAAACGCAAGCTAAACCGGAGTAATTTATTTGGTGCCAATTTTTCGTAAATTAAATCGAAAATTAAAATTTTCGCAAACGGAAATAAAAAATATTACACGCAAATATCGACTGGAAAAGTGCATTGATTTAAATATACAGAAATCAACACAGGTAGCGAAACTAAAGCAAACTACAATTATTAACACCTTATTTGTATTAGAATGTTATTTTTTGTCAAATCCGTCATGCATTTATCACCGGAAGACTATGACAATGGCGTTTTTTTTAATACTAACTAAATTTAAAAATGAGATGATTCAGTACTGCGTGCTGTCATTAATTAATTTATATTTGAGTGACAGTTTGCGGGTCGGCGCACCATCAATTTTTTTTTTTTCTTTACCTCGATATCTTTGTCGTTTACCCTACCAAAAGTAAAATGAAACGTCTTTTGAGTCACTACTTATGAAAGTAAAGACTCAAAAATAATAAATAATAACGCGAAAGACGTTACATCAGGCTGACAAAAGTGATTTATAGCACAATAGCAAGGCTCGACAAATCGGCCAAACGCTAGGAACGGTCAACTCTAAAAGAGAAGTGACGTTATAGCATGAGTGGCTTTTTTGACGTTATTATTTATAAACATAAATGGTCCGACGAACTATATTTGGAGAGACAGAGACGTCACAAAAATAACTTATGCCATAATGCCACTTATCTTTTAGAGATTGAACACACCTATTCAATCGCAAGCAAAAATTTTACTCGCCAGCACATGCCCTCTTCAGCGAAAGTTTGGCTGAATACTACGATAATCTGTGTATTACAGCTGTAGCAAGTGGCCGAAAATCCACTTGCCAGCTGAAACAATCCACTCGCTCGAGGCCGTTGGCGAGTGGATTCGTAGAACCCTGTTATACAGATAAATCATTTCTCCTTGTCGAAAATGAACGTAGCTCTTGATTCAAACACATCAAGCGCAATCCAAAAATTTCCATTTACTGATCGAATTTTACGTATCACAGCACTGAGATAGAAGCGCGCGAAATAATGGCAGGACGATTCGGTTCAGGCACGTTTCGGCGCGGTGTCAGTTCGGCACCGCCGGTTTGATAATATTAAAGTGAAGTTAATCAGGCATATTTCAAATTACGAACGTGTAATAAAGATTGCAATTTGAGTACAATGCATTTTAGGAGTATTTTGTGAAAACTTTAATATCCCCAATTTGAAATACAATATATCTGATTAACTTCACCTTATTATAACGAAATTGGCTGCGCCAAAACGTGCCTGGGCCGAATCGCCCAATTCCCCAAAATAATATATATCGAATTATACAAAAATTATAAGTATTATGCAAGTGCAGTTGTCAGCATCCATATTCTCTCTTTCAAAGTCATATTAAGTTTAAGTTTGAGCTTGGACACACCATTTGGTGCACGGATTACTCCATCCGAGAATGTACGGAGAGTGCAATGGATGTGAGGATGATTAGACACTCGAGATCCAATCCGCCAAATGCGCACAAAATCAATTGCGGTTATTTTGAAACGAAGTTTCAAACGGAAGAAAATTTGCGCGTGCATAACATTTGTATAATTACGCTCTTGTACTGTAGCTTGATGCTCGTCATAATTATCATCACTATTGCATTCGGACTTGCACAATTAACAGGGTTACGGAACTCTGACCACTCCACATTACAAATTATGCGAAAAATTTCGGTGGATTGTCTGGCACAAAAATGTAATTCACGTATTAAATTCTGTTTTGGTACCCTGTTCTTTCTTGTTAATGATGTATGTGGTAGGTGACGTTACCTTAACTTCGAACGCGCAGAAGAAAGCAATTTCAATTGAAGATTTCTGAACAAAACAAAACCAAAGAATTTCTGCTAAATTAGAGAATTAGCCAACGCGGAACTAAGCTCCACAAATGTAACGAAAGTAATATTCTTATTGGTTAACGAAGACAATTTTTATCACGCTAAATTTTGATTAGAAGTA